>JAJJBR010000784.1:0-28229 GCA_022817965.1 Solanum lycopersicoides
TTCTTTACCACTTGCACACTTCCTTCTCCCTTGTCCGAAATCAATGGATAACAGAGGCTAGGGGCCAACCACGAAAAAAGTAAGAAAAAGTGCATAAGCAGTTCGAAGAGTAACCATAACGTCCTCTACAGCAGCAACAACAACAGATACAAACTAGTAGCGAGGATATGATATATGCTACAAACCAGAAAACAGCAATGATGAAAAGAGAGAAGATTTTCATCGATCAGCACGCAAACACCTGGATGAAATTTTCATATAATAACTGATCAACACAAGGAAACAATCCAATAGTAGGATTAAGGAAGGGTTCGAAAGGACATCAAACCAGGTATAACAACAAACAGATACAAACTAGTAGCGAGGATATGATATATGCTACAAACCAGAAAACAGCAATGATGAAAAGAGAGAAGATTTTCATCGATCAGCACGCAAACTCCTGGATGAAATTTTCATATAATAACTGATCAACACAAGGAAACAATCCAATAGTAGGATTAAGGAAGGGTTCGAAAGGACATCAAACCAGGTATTGATAATGGCAGAGTGGCCTTACAGCCAAATAGCTGATAAGCAGCCAATGGATTTGCATTTAACCGCATGACAGTTTTGGTTGTTATATCTTGTTAGCAAGATACCTTCCAAGGGAATTGATAGGCTTGGTAGAGTCAGAATTCTGCATTCCCCGTTGTCTAATTTTAATTCTAGCAATGTAATCTGCTGCAATCCAAGCAAAACTTAACATAACACCATTTGAAACAGCATCTGGCAATTGCAACTCTGATGATCTAGTCGCCCAATGAGGATGGTAGGTGACCCGATACCACGCAGATGCCTTTCTTTCATACATATCATTCTTCTCATCAATGGGAAGCAGATCAAAATCAGGATCCATCTGCTCGAAAACATTCCTGAACTCCTTCCTCAACGTATTATATGCGTGTTTCAGCCTCTCTTTTAATTCCCCTTGCTTCTTAGCACTGTACTTTGGCATGGACCATATATGTCCAGTAACCACCTCTTCCTCCCCGTTTACTTTGTATTGTCCTAAAAGACCATTCAACTGACCATCATAAGAACATTTGTGGTTCCATGCATCATCTATGAAATCTTCGTATCCCGGAATCTCAAGATTAGTGTCATATGGGATGTCTTTAGGGACGTACTCAAGTCCAGAAGACTCTCCACCCTCTGCATCATATACATCTATCACTTGCCTATATAATTTACCCAAAATTTTCTTTGACTCGTATGATTGAAACGGCTCTTTCCCCATGAAGTCGGGATACATTTTTGGTTTGAGGTCATATGGCATGGTGACAAGTTTTCCAGTTTTGGGGAAATCAACGGCTAGAGCAGCAAGTTCTGCCAATTTAAGGCACTTCTCATCCATAGCTCCAAATTCACTGAGGTCAGCATGAACCACATGTGCATTGCAGATTTCTCCTAGACTCTCTTGGACCATGTTCTTTGAGAAAAAATCTATTATGTCCTGTAAAAAAAGAAGACGATAGTTAAAAAACTGAACAAATGAACAGTATATCGGAAAAATAAAATACAAAAGAATATTATGCAACCAGTTGAATGATCCAACAAATAATAAGTGTCATAAAGAAGACTTAAATTCCTAATCAAGTGCAAGAAGAGCACAAGATCTATGGTAAGTGTCTTTAAATTTTTCTTTTTATCATAGTGAGTGTGCCTACAGAAAAAGAGTCTCCCTCTTCTATTACAACCGAATACATTATGGAAAAACCATACAACTTAAATATGGTCGAATGCAATTGGCAACAAAACCCAATACAGTTGTTCAATGATAGTAAATATTAGCTAAAGAACAAGTAATGCTAGCGTTTCAAGAAGGCTTATAATTATCTCATCAGCATTCTAACCAAATGAGCATTACGCCGTAAAACAAACTAATACAGATCTGTAAAAGCTAACCATATATAGGAAGATGTGAACAAAGCTGCAAGAAATATCAATATAGTTGGATAGTTACCGCATGTTGAACTTGACGACCCAACTGTTTGGCTTCTGCAGGTGCATAGGCCATTGGCATCCAGCTTTTCTTACTGGGTGGAATGAAATTTTCATCCCAAGTCACAAAGTAGAGATCACCATCAAGGTCACTCCCTGATGCTTCATTTGAATGTGGCCTATCCCCTTTCTGAGGGAAGACCAGACAATCATAGAGATGGTGTAAACCAGGAACATCTACAGCCTCCAGAATCCTCACATCCCCGGGATGAAGACACGGGTTCTTTGCAATTACAACAAGGCCCTTTATTACTTGAAGATTTTTCTTGATTTCAGAAAACTTTGGACCATGCTTAACAAAACAGGTCTCCAAAGAAGGGCTTGACACTTGAATAAAGCATTGGCCTTGCTCAAGTTCACCTAATTCATCCAAACAGCCCATCAACCACCTTCCTGAAGTAACAAACATCCTTGTCTTATTCCTGAGGTCGCCAAGCTGAGCAGCTCTAATGCTAGCCAACATCCCTCTCAAATGAGGTTCACTTTGAGGTTTAAACCCTGCACTCAACATTATAGCCGCTGTATTTCCTGCCTCGGCACATGAAGCAGTAATTACATCAAAAGCCACGTCCGAATCCACAAGTATCTTATCCAACTTTGATAACATTTCTTTCTGCATTTCCCAAAGCATTTCATCTTTAACTTCCAAGGATGAGAGCAAGGTTATTATTTGCCGGTTCAGAAAACCAGGCTGTAATCTCGTCCAAGAGCAGATTTCAAGGATAGTGTGATTTGAGTCAAATTTCCTCATACTTGGTCTCAGAGAAAGGCGGATACCATCTTTCTCCGCCGGCCAACATGCAACAACACCTTTACAACCAGCATACCTTATCTGATAAGCACAAGGAGGATTGACACTTAATTGCAACTTCGCTGCAACTTCTATAGATAGATCTGCTGACATCATGCCGATTCCATCAGAGAAAACATAGCCATTTCTTTCTATATCTGGAAACTCGGAGTTAACCTCGCTTGGAAGGACTTCCACTGTTGCATAGGTTGATGAAAAGCACTGTCCCATCCTAGCAGCACATTTTGCAACATTCCTGTTACCGAACTTACCCATCCAGTTTATGATGTTGGTCACCCTAATTTCCGGGGTTTCAGCAAAAAACCAGGCAGAACGATCCCTCAACTGGTTAGCTGAAAAAGCCAAAAAAGAATACCTTCGACCACACAGATAAAATCCTTTACTCAGAATACTTCTCACCCTTTGGAAGATTCCAGTTCTCTGGGGATTAGAACTTGATGTAATTTCTCTCACAATATTAGCTGCATAGTATGTCAGAGCATTCCTGTTCAGGTTACGCATGCCCTCATCCATAAAAGTAACTCGCAAAAATCGATCTGAAATATGCTTATACTTCCTGAGGACTCTATTGGATAGCTCCACAGTTGGCGGAAGACAGTATGCTTTGGTTGGGGTAATAACCAACCTTCCAACCTCTACAACATCATCCAACTGTCCAGTTCTCTCGAGAAGGTTAGGATTATTAAGTAGCCATTTCTGGACACTTGCTAACTTCCGAATAGCATCATTGACAGGCCTTTTGTAAGAAAAGATGTGCTTCAGTGCAGCTAAATTTACCCCCTCCTGATGCTTTCTAAGCAAAGAAAAGAATTCAGCAGTCATCTGATGCTGATTAACTATGCCTTTGTGCAAAACCGCATTTACCAGAAACAAGACCTTAAAGCTTATACGTTCATGGTTTTGAAAGCAGAAGAAAGGTTCTGAGACGGACTCCCCAAAATCAGGCTCATTTCTCACCCGGAGCATCTGCCTGTTACCCTGTTCTACCACAGGCACCCTACTTTCTCTGAAATAGTTCATGGCCTTCTTAAAGCTAGGACCATTGCGAGGTCGAATTGAAACACGGTAGGTATTAAACCTACCAATGGCTCCACTACATGTAATATCTGTGGTTCGGATCCACTGATCATCGTCATCTAATAAGTCAAAAGCAACTGATTCTTCAATGTCATCATCAGCAGTTCTATAGAAAACCAATGGAGATGAAGCCAGCTGCAACAATAATACCAAAGATGCAAAGTCTTTGCATTCGTTTATCTCATTGATTTCCCTCAGCAAAAACTCAATCTTGAAATTGCACTTTATAACTGCATGCTTTCCTTCACCCTTGAAACAGAAAGCAGTATCACTTGTGAAAAGTATTTTGCATGTCCCATTGAATGGATCCACAAGAAAGTTAACACCAGAATGAGGTCCCCTCCAACCAACCACAAAGTCATCATTACTAACCAGTACTCCAATTTCTACACCAACGTCCGAAAACTTAAAAGGCATGATAGTTCTTCTCCTCTTATTCATATTAAAGGTATTCTCAGGACCCAAACTAACCTTCAAAGGCTTCTCTTCTAAGAAGAGTTCATCACGCCTAGCAGCAGCAAGAGCATTCTGTGCGGACTCTGAAGATGCAAAATGAATGAATGCATGAGGTTCCACTTTTATGTAATTGTTCATTCTTCGCACTTTCTCTACATCAATGTCATAAGTCGGGTAAGAGTCAGGAGGAGTGGATGAAGTCTTTAATCTACACCTCCACACTTGTCCAACTTGTTCTTCCAGATATTCTGAAAGCATTTTCGCATTGACACCATTGCTGAACCCACCAACACTAATTTGAGTCACTACGAGATACTTTTCAGAACCCTCTGATCCCATCTTTTCCTTGAAGGAGTCACACAGACTTTTGGACTCACTTATTCACACAGCCTCCAAGTTCACCTGTTACATGACCAAAAATTTGTGAATAAAAGGAAACAACAGAACAAATCTTATAGAATGGCCAATGTATGAGACAACAAAATATTTAACTATTTATAGAATATGATAGAGCATCAGGTTGCTAAGAAAAGTCATCCATGAGCTGGAAAGCATAGTTCACAACCATACCAATCGAAATGTTGATTATTCATTTAGACCACATAGATAACCTTCTGAAACATCCTTAAGCATTTCTACCTTCCAAGTGCAGAACAAATCTTAAATAAACTAACCAATCAAGGACATGAAGATGAAATATATGTACACTGCATTTTAGTAATCAGACGGTGATGAACACTGTAGAAGACAGTGATCAAGAGGACAACATGAGCTAATAGATTCACTTATTTCCCAGTTGAGAATTTGAAAAACAGACATCTGTAGATCAGTATTTCTATCTTTAGGTATTAGTCATATTTTTGTCCAAAACTCCTTTCTTACATCTGATTATCAGACATGTAAAAACATCTAACAGCTGGCCTTTGAATACCGTTTATCTGGCTTAGTGAAATTAAGACATTCAGCTAGCAATAACATATAACTAGTCAAGCAATCTCAGAAAAGAGCTCTTAGCCTAAATTTGATTTTCTCTGAAGAAGAAAAACCTATATAACACACAACTTTATTTGCAGTATCATTCCATAACATGAAGTGAAGCAAGTACAAAAAAATATACTAGCCATTTCGCAAAACAAAGATCTTTTGTGTCCTATAAGTAATTGTGTTCTAGAACCAGCACTCTACTCCTTCAGAAGATACATCCAAAACAGCAACTGAAAAATAGCTAATCAAACAAATTATGCCTAATTCTTTTCCCAAAATCTCACCTCTTTTCCTTGGTGAAGGACAAATCACCAATTGAAGAGAATCTGGATCAGAACTTAGAAAAGATGCAAAATGTAAGAAACTCAACAATAACATACCCGGTATGGTTCCACAAATGGGGTCCGGAGAGTAGAATGTGCACAAACCTTACCGCTCACCTTTGTGGGGGTAGATAGTTTGTTTCCGATAGACCCTTGGCTCAACAAAAACTACTACAAAACAGGGTAGCAAGACAATATGTAAGAAACTCAACAAGAACACAACAACAACAACCATAGATGCAAATTTGGATCAATAACTTCAACAAGAGACAAACTTTAAGAACCCCAATTGAGAAAAAACGAAAAATAACCCCAGTTTCTGTAATTAAAGGAAAGAACCGTATAAACAATGCAGTAAACCAAATCAACCATAGATACAAATTTGGATTCAAAACATCAAAGATACAAACTTTTAGAAACCAAATGGAGAAAAATACATAACAAGAGAACCCCACTTCCTGTAACTAAAGGGAAACTTTATAAACCAGTAAAGAAAATCAATCATAGATGCAAATATGGATCAAGAACTTCAACAACATACAAACATCAACAACCCAAATGAGAAAAATAAAAGAACCCCATTTCGGTATTAAAGGAAAAAAACTGTATACTCAATGCAGTAAAGCAAATCAACCACAGATGCATATATGGATCAAGAACTTCAACAAGATACAAACTTTAAGAAACCCAATTGAGAAAACAGTATAAACCATACAGTAAAGCAAAATCACCCATAGTTGCAAATTTGGATCAAGATACAAACTTTAAGATACCCAATTGAGAAAAATAGAAAAACCATATAGAAAATGCAGTAAAGCAAATCAACCATGGATGCAAATTTTGATCAAAGAACTTAAACAAGAAACAAACTTTAAGAAACCCAATTGAGAAAAATGACCAAAAAAAAAAAAACAGTATGAACTATACAGTAAAGCAAAATCATCCATAGATGCAAATTTGGATCAAGATAAAAACTTTAAGATACCCAATTAACAAAAATGGAAAACCCATATAAGAAATGCAGTAAAGCAAATCAACCATGAATGCAAATTTCGATCAAGAACTTCAACACAAATACAAACTTTAAGATACCCAATTGAGAAAAAAGGAAAAATAAGAGAACCCCACTAACCTTTCTGAACTGAGTGATCAAATACACAAATACAAGAAATCAGAACAAAAAGGGTGTGTGTCTTTTGCTTCTTCAAGAAGCACTTGCAGTTACAGTGTACTAGGGGGCTGGGTAAGGGATTTCACGCGACAAGGATGCTACCTTTTTATTTATTTAATTTCATTTATATATTTTGTTGGGATCTCAATGATTGTTCTCTAATGTTTCCTACTGTATTGAATAGTATAATATAGTGTTTGGACAAATACAATGTTTAAATCGATTGTATTATCTTTAGTAATTCTATGACACTAGGAAATTTGTCCATGTTTCGCGTCGTAATAAAATTTAAAAAGAAAACACCAAAATAAAGAAACTTAAAGAGAATGATAGACTTCATTCATTATTTATTGATTTTATTTTATTTATATTTTTTGGATTTGGATAATTATTTTTTAATGTTTCCTAATGTATTTAATCGTAGTATCTTTATTTGGATAAATATAATGTCGGGATGAATTTTATTATCTTTTAGAATTACATGACACTAAGAAACTTATTCTTTTTCGCATCATATTAAATTTTAAAAATAAATAAATAAAGAGAACGATAGACTTCATTAATTATACGGAAAAGGGACATATTTGCCCTTGTACTCATAGAAAAGGGTCACATTTATCCTTTGTGATATTGTTTTGATATATTTGCTCCTATCATCCAATTTTGGGTACATATTTGTCTTTATAAGGTTAACTTATCATGTCATCATTTTCTTTAGTTCACGTGGCGCCTACATGGCTCCATGTAGGGGTGTGCACTACATCAAAAAAAATGATAAAATGATAAGTTAACCTGTAAGGATAAATATGTATCCAAAGTTGGATGTGAGGGGCAAATATATTAAAAAAGTATGATGAAGGATAAATATGACCATTTTTAATAGTACAAGGGCAAATATGACCCTTTTCCGTTAATTATATATTTACTATTGTATTTATGTGTGCTTCGCGTGGGATTAAATATATCTTTTTAATAATTGATGTCACTAATTGATTAGTTCTAAATAAGCAGTGTATAAAAAGAAAATAATACAAATCAAGTCGCGGTCTTAAATATTAATGTTGTCTGTTCAGAAAATAGTTAGAAAGATAGTTTCAAACTGTAATTTCTGCTAAATAAATATTACCAATAAAAAAACAAAGTTAGCTTCAGTAAATTGACCATCTAATTATCATAAATTTTTTAATTAAATTCGATGAATTTAATAACAATCATATTAGTTCAATCAAAATAACATAAAATTTGATTAATTAAAAATTACATGACTTTTTTTTATGTAAACAACTTGATTTTTAATATAAATAATTAAAAATATATTTATGATGCATAAAAATAATTTGATTATGTTTCAACATAGTTATACACGAAATTAAGAAGTTAGTGACATTTTTTTGTTTGATTTCTTCTTCTGTTTATTTTTCGTATTGAAATTCATCTAATGTGATTCATTATTATTAAAGGATTGTATGTCTCAATTTTTATTTTTATATGTGTAAGATTATTGAGAAAAACATCTAAAAAAATAAATAATAAGTTGTGGTGGTAAAATATTACATCGGAGATTATACCTTGCGATATAAAATAAAAGAATTGAAACACATAACATGAAATAAATGTATACTTGAAATAAGTCATGATATTATAGTAATTTTATGTATTACTTATCTACTCGATTACGTAAAGATTATCACAAGTGATAAAATATTAAATTTTTGAGATATACATATAATATCAAGTTATAAAAGGTATACCAATAGTTGAATAATACTTATCCCCTAACACATGTAGAGCACTTAAAGAGTTTTATAACGTTATTCGAATTATTAAAATTAGTTATTATTGTAGTCTTTGCTTAAAAATAATAATATGTCATAACAACTCTTCAAAAGATAACTCTTTAATGTGGAAAATTAACATAAAGAATTTTTGCTTTAAATAACTATAAGTTGAATATACATTAATCACATATATACATTTATTACAGCAAAATCATAAAATAACTTTTTATTGCATATGTACATTTCGTTTATAATGCCATAAAAAATTATTGTATTCGATCATATATTATAAATATATGTCTGTGTGTATTATTGGAAAAAGAAAAATTAAATAAGAATTTTTTGAAGTTCTTTTTTTACGATAATTAAGATATGTTAAAGGAATAATATATTTTCGTTTCAACATATGTAATATATTTAATTAAATTAAGAGAGTAAAATGAGTTGACTTTTAAAGTTTTATAATATGATAAATAAACAAGAGTTTTTTCAATAAAGACTGAAGATATTTGAAATTTATCTCTACCTAAGTGTCAAACCTCTCTTCCACATTGTCTCATGCAACACAATTGAATTTATATTTCACATATTTTATTTTGGTCGTGCTCAACCTGAATCTTTAGGATCTGTCTTATAGGTGGTGTTAAATAGAATAGTTCGTAAATTCAAATCCAATCCATTTAATACATTATTTAATTACTTTATTTAATTTAACTCATGAATTGCTTATACACCTGTGATCTTATCTTATCCCTAGAAAATGGAGGGATAATTCAAAGTTTAACAAACCTTGGATAAGACCCCTAACTATTCCCCTTACTCCTTTTCCTAAATGTTTCTTTTATAATTTGATTTCCTTTTTATTTATATTGGAATGGTTATAAATATTTTTTTTAATTCTTCAAATTCGATTAATATAATTTAATGATATCATTAATATTTTTTTCTCCATTTTTTTTTTAATTCAATGTAGGTCGTCGATTAACCAGTTGAATTGATTGTTCTTTAAAAAAAAAGAATAAGTTTTAGGTATTGAACAATTTAAGTAGTCTTAACTCTATGTTAAGTTTAAGATAAATTTGACCCACAAAAAATTAGAAATTACACTGTCTCATCAAATATCTCCTTAGTGCTACATTACACCTCAAAATTAATAACAATTATATATATATATATATATATATATATATATATATATATATATATACTCGTTAAATGGAATTAAAAATCCTACAAAAAAAAACTTATTCGACATTTATCTACCTTGACTCAATTACATGAAATAAACAAGGGATAATGCACAAGTACCCCCTCAACCTATGCCCGAAATCTCAGAGACACACTTATACTATACTAAGGTCTTATTACCCCTCTGAACTTATTTTGTTAATAATTTTCTACCCCTTTTCGACCTACGTGGCACTATCTTGTGGACCCAACGCTGATTGACTTTTTTTTCAAGATAGTGCCTGTTGACACCCAATTTTGACCCTCCCCGGTAGGAATTAATTAATGAGCTTCTTAAATTCTCAAACAATTTAAAATAATTAGTTTTGTAAATTTTTAAAAAAATATATATAAAGTTTGCATTATTTTGAATAATCTTTGTCGTTTCTTAAAGTTTTACATAATATATATTTTACATAATTATGTATATAATTAATATATTTTATGATTATTCAAAAAAAAAAAATATCTCAAAAACATTTTAAATTTAGTGAGTAGTCTTTTAAATTAGTTTAAATATGGTTATATTTTTGAATCACTAGTTTACGATTAAGATTAATTATTTTTATTCTTGTCAAAATCAAGAAGCTTGTTAATCAATTAATATCAAATCGTCTTGCCTAAGTTCTAACCAAATTCATCAAACAACTCAATTTGGTGACAATTTATTTATTTGGGCTTTTTATTTAATTACAAGTGGAGCCAACTTGGTCTCAACTTTTTGAAAGGGACCAAGATTTGGGCCCTTTCCTTTTTGACCAACCCACTTATCTTCCAAAAAGAAAAAGCGGACCCAACTTGTTTTTTCCTTCTCCTTCACGCATCTTCTTCCTTTCTCTGCCATTAGTACGATTTGATACAGAAAAGCGGGAGGAGATGGCGAAATCTCAAGCGTTCATTCAATCTTGGTCGAAATCGAGCGTCCAAATCATTGTTCCGTTGAAGGGATTGTACAATTTCGTACATACTCTTAGCTACCCAGCCTTATCCCTTAAGAGATTTTTCGAATTTCAAAGGAGGGTGGGTCCAAAATCCTTCAAGTTTCCCCCCTAAATCTACCATAAAAATCTCTTATAAATACCTTCTCTTTTCTTCTTCTTTCAAAAGGGTTGATTTGAAAAAAAAGGAAAGAATTCAAGAGTTCAAGAAAAAAAAAGACATGATTCAATTCAAGAATTCAAGAATTCAAAAATTCATTTCAATTCATTTTTCAATTCAATATTCAATATTCATTATTCCTTATTCATTATTGATTATTAATGATATATTTTTCATTGATATAGAAAAAAAAAAAGAAGGGGAAAAGGGTGAAAAGGGAGTTAAAGAAAAAAAAATTTAAACATTCATAGTAGAAAATATTGCCTATAACTCCCGGTCGTCGTTTGAATCCGAGTCGCGTGGTGAAGACAAGTTCCTTGCTCGTACCGTCTCTAGTTCGCTGCTCCGGAGAAGGTGATATTCTTGTTCCTACCTCTAATTTTTTTTGAATAAATTATGATGTTGTTTGTGTCATTCGATTTTTATTTCCTTGTATTATTTTTTGCATGATCCTCTTCGAGTCCATGACGGACTTATCTCCCTCGTATATCCGAGTTGTCCAGACTCCTGGAAAATGGCGTATAGGTTGAAAGTCGCAAATACATTGGTGGGAATTAACTACAGGTTTCCAAAAGGCTCAAAAAGGGGCTGATATGTTGTCATATACACTGATATACAGTTGAAATATACGATACACAGGTTAAAAAATTATACAGGTGCTGAAAAATTAATCTGGGGCATCATACATTCCGTATACATCCCAATATACACGAAAACGAATTATATACAGGTCGTATACATCAAATGTATACGCTGATTTTCCAAAGCAGATAGGCCCAAAGTCTTAACAATTTTCAGCAGTGTATTTGTTGAAATTGGGCCCAGATCCATTTTGGGTCATTTTAGAATAGGACAGGTTTCAGATTTGAAATATGGGCCAAGGCCCAAACTTTAATATTTCTTCCCTCTATTATTTATTTGACTATTATTGTTATATTGACTAACATTTTGGTTGAAATTTTTTAGTTTTCCAAAGGATGGCCATTTCTTGCTACATTTATATATTCATAAATATTTATTTTACTATTTAGTTTGTTTTATAGATTTTGTTAACATTTAAATTTATTTTCCTAAGATCATCCCCTCTAATTATTTTTCCTTTGAAATAGTGAGTAATAATAATAAATATAATAGCAAAGAAGTACATATTATATAATAAGTAAGTAAATCGATGAATTTCCTCATTACTTAGTTATAATTTCAAAAATTAAATAAAAAGTCTTTTTAGTCAAATCGCCGGTCAACCGCGAGTTAGCGGGCATTCCGAGGGCCTAACACCTTCTCGGAATGTACATTGAACTTCGAACCCTTTTCAATTGATTTTTATCTGTTTTTTAATCTTTTGAAAAATAAATTGTAAGTTTTCTTAATTTTCTCAAAATTAAGTGGCGACTCTGTCAATTTGAAAAGTCGATTTTTCTTAAATCATAAGATTAATTGATTTTTCGAAACTTAGTCATTTCTTTTTTTACTTCACATATACATATATTTATACATATTTTTAGATAAAACAGAAATGACGACTCCGCTGGGGATTAATTAAGTTCTAACCAAAATGATTTGACTATTTGAACTAATTGTATTATTAAATTGCTTACATGTGATTAATTTATTTAAATTATAAACTGGCATTGCATATCATGATATATTTTCGATATATATTGTATAGTATATTAAAGGATGGTTTGCGGAACCGCAGCCGGACTTTTTTATACTCACCCTTTTTCGGAATTAGCGACAATTTATTGGTTCGTCATGCGTCCAATGGTTGTCGCGAGTTCCAGCCCAAATTGTCCGTTTGGGTTCCCGGTCTTTTCAAAAGCCACTCCTAGTAAACTAGCATAGAGCCAAGCTAAAATCCCGAATTTAAGAGCATTTGAATTAAGATGACCCAACACCCAAGGCGTGTTGGGCCCATTAGAAAGACCACCTTGAGTCCAAAATGGTTTACGACCTAAACGGACGTTCATACTTATGTGTTTAAATTTGAAGGATGTATACGTTGTTTGAAAAATCAGTGTCCCATGGGGTAAATAGTAGATTATAGTTAATTCTAGTAGAAGAAATAATTTCACAAGCTACTAGTTCATCCAGAGACATTGACGCCCGCAGATGACAAGAAGTTCAGGAGCGAAGGTACTGTCATGGAAGCATAGTATAGGATTGTACCCCTGCGTGGGACTGATTGTTTTGTATCCCGTTTTCCTCGATATGTATCCCCATTCATTTTTATTCATAAAATTTGTATAAATTTGAGTTTTGGGGCAATGAAATGTTTCAAATAACATATACACCCTTCAAATCGTTAGGCCTACCCTTGGCATAAAAGGGTCACATATTTGTTTAGAACACGCAATAACTGTTTATGCGTTATAATTGTTTGTCTGATTATGTTGCTTCATTTGGATATAGCCTACTGATTCTTGAAAAATATTTTCTAGAACTCCTTAAGCATAAATATCAAGTCACTATCAAAAGTACGTCCAAATACTCTTTGAGTCTTTAGTTTCCCAATGAAATTCGAACTTTATCTTTCAAAAAATTACTCTCGCACATCAGAAAAACGATTCAGCATTTCAAGTAAAAAAAAAAAGGGTCGAACTACGTAGGACCTGAATTCTCTTTTGTGAGATACGTAGGCAGACTTTCAAGGTTCGGTCCCCATTCTGAGAAATTTTATATTTTCAACTCTTACAAAGAATTAGAGTTACATCTCAGTCAAAAAAATCAGAAGAATCAATCGACTTTGTCCCGTCTCAAGTCGACATTTTGACTCACAAAGCTAAAAATCAGAGAGACAAATTTCTGTCTATCTAATCATTTTTTTATATATGTGGGCTAGTCTTTCTTCAAATGAAGCGACTTTTGTGTGCTTACAGCTTTGCGTGTGATATCTTGTATTACCTACTACCTACACAAACTAACACATTTGTTGTTTGAGTTATTTTTCTTTGTCAGGTACTCAAAACTGATTTGTGTTGATTAGTGGTTGAACATTCAAAGTTTTCAAAGATTACTTTCCCAATCAAAATTTATTGAAAGAAAGAAGAAAAATGACTGAGAATACCAGCTTATTTTCTGTTAACCTTTGAGGGGGGAACTACGTTTGACCTGATTCCTGCTTCAACGGGATACGTAGGCGCCACAATGGCTCGGTCATATACCCAGTAAGATTTCCATTTTTCACTTTATAATGGAAACTGGACAGAATTTTTGAGAGGATCTCAAAAATTCATTTGAAGATGGACTTCTTCAACAAGTCAACACTGAAATACCAAAAGGCAACTGGTAGATTTTTGGGTGAATATCAAAATTCCAAGATGATATTTTATGGAGAATCATGTTGAAATGTGCAACTGGGACAAATTTTTGAGATGATCCCAAGAATTCCACACAACAATGTCCGTTGTTAAAAGTCTTATACTATCGAGGCAAACTGGGACAGAGTTTTGAGGAGGGGCCTCAAAATTCCAGAATGAGCAACCTCAGAATTAATAAAGCAAGTTACTAGAGTTAAATATATTTCAGACTGAGACAGATCAAGACTGTCTTACAAAGGACGGGCGACCGTGTAAGCCAACCGCATGAAGGAGCGTGGAGACAAGATCAACACAAATCATTCTTTCAAACTAAGAATTTTTCTTTGGATGCAGGAACATCGAAGTCACAAAAATGGCTATATAAAGACATCAAGAGTGTCAAAAAGCGTCATTTGCACCCATCGTGGCCTCATCAACAAGACTTAGAAAACCTTCCATCTCATTTTATCTCTATGTTGCCTCAAGAGATTTTTAAACAATTTTTTTTATCTTATTTTGCAGGAATGTTGAAGACAAACGCTGACATATTATTTCAAAGTTTTAAGAAACAATGTGTGAGAAGGTCGCTAGTGGCAAGTCGTGATCAAAGTTACAGTTGGGCTCATTATAGCCTAATCTCGATAAGCCAAGTGACTCAATCTAGTTCCTCAACTTTACTTTTATTCTTTACTTCATCATCGATACTAATGTTTGGTGTCGAGCTTTGCAGGTGATAGTATTGATAAAGTCAATTATATATGAAAATGGCATCAGATCTGAAGATGATTAAAAGTAACACTATCTTAGAAGTGTTGCAAGGAATCAACGAGTTCATCACATTAGGTCTAATGTACCCAACCTTACCTTGCAGTTTTGCAAGAGGTTATTTTCGCCACTTGAACCTGTGACCTCCTGGTCAAACGACAACACTGTTTCTATTGCACCAAGGCTCTCCTTCGTAAACGTACTTATAACATGACTAAAACATATTCCCAACTAATTGTTATCACATATAGATCGTTTTCTTTCGTTGTGCTCTATGTCTGTTGCACGTTAACGACTTACCTCACTTCACTGTCATGATCAAGATCTGCAGCCTGGAGGTCCGAATTTGTCAACTCGCGAGTTAGAGCCCATTTGAACATAGATTTTCGCCTTTGTTCTGTATATAACTCAGCAAGGGAGTAAAATAACTGTCCCAAACAAATTGTGCTCATCAATATCCAAAAAGAAGCGAATAAACGCCCCCATTTCGTCGAGAAACTCTTATCTCCATACCCCAGAGTAGTAATAGTAGCACAACACAATAAAAAGCATCAAACAAATTCAAATCCTCAACTTGGCATAGAAAAATTGTTCCAAGCATAGTAAGTACAACAAGAAGTGCCAAAGTACTTAACAATTTGTACTTTTCGATGTTCGTTTCTACCTCTTTCAAAACCTCTGTTGAACTAACAATACTATCTTTCCTCATCTTTATGGCTTTGAGAAACATGATTTGTTGCCTCTCAAGAAAACTATCTGCTGCTTTACTCAGAACAAATCCAACAAGAGCCATACCGGTGAACACAAAAACACACGCGAGAAACTTAGCTAAGATGCTTTTAGGAACAAGATCACCATATCCAACAGTAGTCATTGTAACAATACACAAGTATATTGCATCAAGAAGCCCATTAGTCTTTTTTCCCTCGATTTGATCGCTTATGATGAAGAAGCAAATCGCTCCGACTCCTATATAAACAGACAAAAACAATAGCACATCTCTGAGTCTAAAACTCTTTGTTGAAATGAACTCAGGGTAATGAAGGGATTCCTCATTATTTATCTGTGTATGACTAATAGTACAACAAGTGCTGCTAGATTGAGACCGCCTTCGCTTGAATGAGTTTACATCACTAAATCGAATCGATGAATTTGCATTGCCTCCTAGTAGAGGTTCTTCAACATCGCCATTCGCCATGACAGCTCAAAAGAACATGGTTTTAAGTATCAAAATCAAACTGCAATCAAGGTAATGTTCATCAATAATAATAACAACATACCAGTGTAATCCCGCAACTGGAGTTTGGGAAGGGTAGTGTGTACGTAGACCTTACCACCCCTCTTGGAACATAAAGAGGTTGTTTTCAGTAGACCCTCGACTCATCTCGCCTATTCGTATGCATATGATTGTAATCTTTCTAAGCTTTTCAAATATTTAAGTTTCAATCATTTGTTGTCTAAATTAGAATATAGTTCAAAATATTGTTAATGAGATAACCTTGAACTATGCATAACATCCATGGGCGGAGCTAGGGTACAAGAAGGGGGTTTCAAATAGGGTTCATCCGAGGCCCCTTCGTTGAAAATTTTATTATATATAAGGTTAAAATTATATTTATATATAGTTGATGTTGAATCCAATTGACTTCTTAGTTTATTTAACTTCTTTATATTTTGGATTCTCTTAGTGAAAATACTGGCTCCGACATGTCAAGTTTCAATCTTTTGCAACATTGGCTTCAACCATAAAAATTAGAAAAATGGGAATTTCATACACATATAACTCTTTATGGTCGCTTGTTTCAACAATCCAGTCAAAAAATCACTATATATACTAAAGGCGGCGAAATCAGGATTTTCAATTAAGAGAATCAAAATATAAAGAAATAAACACACGATAGAACAGAAATCAAGGAATCAACATTAATGAGAGAAATACAATGGGTATGCAAATCCAACAACTTTGAATTATTTTAAATCCAACTTCAAAACAAGAAACAAATGTGTAATAAAGAAAATTTAGAGAAAATTTCTAAAAAATATATATATAAGGTGGAGTATGTTATATTACCTTATGTTAAAAAAACTATCATATTCATCAAATAGACTCTTTTCACATCCATGCAATTATTCTTCTTTTGGATGAAAACAGAAAGCAATAAAAAAATCAAAAAGAAAAAGGATTAATGAGCATGAAGAAAAAAAAAGATTTTTTTAGTTAGGGCTACAAAAAGGGGTTTATGATTAGAGGATAATAATGACATGTTTTGTGAATCACAAATAAATTAATGTTGTCCACTCACCTTACAAAATTTATTGGAGGCTTTCAATCGATTCTAATTTTTCAACAAATATTATATGGTTACTCTATTTTCACCTGCCTTAATTTTAATTAACTTACCATATTTATCATTCAATCTGATTTTTTGCATGATTATTGTTTCTTTTCTTACCATATCATGTGTTAAATACTTTTCTTTTTGAGATAATGGTCTATTGGAACCAACGTCTCTATCCCACGCAAGTATAAGTAAGATCCACATATCTCACTATTAAAGTTACATTTAAGTTACATCGAATATATTATTATTGATTGATATCGAGGGATCGAACACAGAACTTTGATGTAGGCAAGAGCCTCGATAAGAGTTATATTGTTTTTGCTGGTTTCACCTGTAAATGTAATTCACCATTCACACGTATTCCTTTTGTTTGATTTTTCAGAGATTTGTATCATTATCTGCTTGCCTTACAGTGCTGTTAAAATGTCATCTGTTGAAATACTTTAAGCCTATGTTGCTAAAGACTCTTTGAAAATATCGACAAGAGTACATTGGAAAATTCGACACAGGTGTGATAACATTTTGAGACTCTGTCAACATAGCTTTAAACACAAGTAGCTAATAGGAGAAACAGTCTTGTCCCTAACAAGTATCAACACTCTACATAGTACCCAAACAAATTACTTCAGCTGAAACTATCTCAAAGGAAATAGTCTCTAAGGTCTGTGTACACTCTTCATGTGAGATTACACTAGATATGTTGTTATATTCGCTCTCTGTTTCTTTGGACTGAAAAATGTCCATACATCTGTGTGGCATTCTTTACCACTTGCACACTTCTCTTCTCCCTTGTCCGAAATCAATGGATAACAGAGGCTAGGGGCCAACCACGAAAAAAGTAAGAAAAAGTGCATAAGCAGTTCGAGAGTAACCATAACGTCCTCTACAGCAGCAACAACAACAGATACAAACTAGTAGCGAGGATATGATATATGCTACAAACCAGAAAACAGCAATGATGAAAAGAGAGAAGATTTTCATCGATCAGCACGCAAACTCCTGGATGAAATTTTCATATAATAACTGATCAACACAAGGAAACAATCCAATAGTAGGATTAAGGAAGGGTTCGAAAGGACATCAAACCAGGTATAACAACAACACAGATACAAACTAGTAGCGAGGATATGATATATGCTACAAACCAGAAAACAGCAATGATGAAAAGAGAGAAGATTTTCATCGATCAGCACGCAAACTCCTGGATGAAATTTTCATATAATAACTGATCAACACAAGGAAACAATCCAATAGTAGGATTAAGGAAGGGTTCGAAAGGACATCAAACCAGGTATTGATAATGGCAGAGTGGCCTTACAGCCAAATAGCTGATAAGCAGCCAATGGATTTGCATTTAACCGCATGACAGTTTTGGTTGTTATATCTTGTTAGCAAGATACCTTCCAAGGGAATTGATAGGCTTGGTAGAGTCAGAATTCTGCATTCCCCGTTGTCTAATTTTAATTCTAGCAATGTAATCTGCTGCAATCCAAGCAAAACTTAACATAACACCATTTGAAACAGCATCTGGCAATTGCAACTCTGATGATCTAGTCGCCCAATGAGGATGGTAGGTGACCCGATACCACGCAGATGCCTTTCTTTCATACATATCATTCTTCTCATCAATGGGAAGCAGATCAAAATCAGGATCCATCTGCTCGAAAACATTCCTGAACTCCTTCCTCAACGTATTATATGCGTGTTTCAGCCTCTCTTTTAATTCCCCTTGCTTCTTAGCACTGTACTTTGGCATGGACCATATATGTCCAGTAACCACCTCTTCCTCCCCGTTTACTTTGTATTGTCCTAAAAGACCATTCAACTGACCATCATAAGAACATTTGTGGTTCCATGCATCATCTATGAAATCTTCGTATCCCGGAATCTCAAGATTAGTGTCATATGGGATGTCTTTAGGGACGTACTCAAGTCCAGAAGACTCTCCACCCTCTGCATCATATACATCTATCACTTGCCTATATAATTTACCCAAAATTTTCTTTGACTCGTATGATTGAAACGGCTCTTTCCCCATGAAGTCGGGATACATTTTTGGTTTGAGGTCATATGGCATGGTGACAAGTTTTCCAGTTTTGGGGAAATCAACGGCTAGAGCAGCAAGTTCTGCCAATTTAAGGCACTTCTCATCCATAGCTCCAAATTCACTGAGGTCAGCATGAACCACATGTGCATTGCAGATTTCTCCTAGACTCTCTTGGACCATGTTCTTTGAGAAAAAATCTATTATGTCCTGTAAAAAAAGAAGACGATAGTTAAAAAACTGAACAAATGAACAGTATATCGGAAAAATAAAATACAAAAGAATATTATGCAACCAGTTGAATGATCCAACAAATAATAAGTGTCATAAAGAAGACTTAAATTCCTAATCAAGTGCAAGAAGAGCACAAGATCTATGGTAAGTGTCTTTAAATTTTTCTTTTTATCATAGTGAGTGTGCCTACAGAAAAAGAGTCTCCCTCTTCTATTACAACCGAATACATTATGGAAAAACCATACAACTTAAATATGGTCGAATGCAATTGGCAACAAAACCCAATACAGTTGTTCAATGATAGTAAATATTAGCTAAAGAACAAGTAATGCTAGCGTTTCAAGAAGGCTTATAATTATCTCATCAGCATTCTAACCAAATGAGCATTACGCCGTAAAACAAACTAATACAGATCTGTAAAAGCTAACCATATATAGGAAGATGTGAACAAAGCTGCAAGAAATATCAATATAGTTGGATAGTTACCGCATGTTGAACTTGACGACCCAACTGTTTGGCTTCTGCAGGTGCATAGGCCATTGGCATCCAGCTTTTCTTACTGGGTGGAATGAAATTTTCATCCCAAGTCACAAAGTAGAGATCACCATCAAGGTCACTCCCTGATGCTTCATTTGAATGTGGCCTATCCCCTTTCTGAGGGAAGACCAGACAATCATAGAGATGGTGTAAACCAGGAACATCTACAGCCTCCAGAATCCTCACATCCCCGGGATGAAGACACGGGTTCTTTGCAATTACAACAAGGCCCTTTATTACTTGAAGATTTTTCTTGATTTCAGAAAACTTTGGACCATGCTTAACAAAACAGGTCTCCAAAGAAGGGCTTGACACTTGAATAAAGCATTGGCCTTGCTCAAGTTCACCTAATTCATCCAAACAGCCCATCAACCACCTTCCTGAAGTAACAAACATCCTTGTCTTATTCCTGAGGTCACCAAGCTGAGCAGCTCTAATGCTAGCCAACATCCCTCTCAAATGAGGTTCACTTTGAGGTTTAAACCCTGCACTCAACATTATAGCCGCTGTATTTCCTGCCTCGGCACATGAAGCAGTAATTACATCAAAAGCCACGTCCGAATCCACAAGTATCTTATCCAACTTTGATAACATTTCTTTCTGCATTTCCCAAAACATTTCATCTTTAACTTCCAAGGATGAGAGCAAGGTTATTATTTGCCGGTTCAGAAAACCAGGCTGTAATCTCGTCCAAGAGCAGATTTCAAGGATAGTGTGATTTGAGTCAAATTTCCTCATACTTGGTCTCAGAGAAAGGCGGATACCATCTTTCTCCGCCGGCCAACATGCAACAACACCTTTACAACCAGCATACCTTATCTGATAAGCACAAGGAGGATTGACACTTAATTGCAACTTCGCTGCAACTTCTATAGATAGATCTGCTGACATCATGCCGATTCCATCAGAGAAAACATAGCCATTTCTTTCTATATCTGGAAACTCGGAGTTAACCTCGCTTGGAAGGACTTCCACTGTTGCATAGGTTGATGAAAAGCACTGTCCCATCCTAGCAGCACATTTTGCAACATTCCTGTTACCGAACTTACCCATCCAGTTTATGATGTTGGTCACCCTAATTTCCGGGGTTTCAGCAAAAAACCAGGCAGAACGATCCCTCAACTGGTTAGCTGAAAAAGCCAAAAAAGAATACCTTCGACCACACAGATAAAATCCTTTACTCAGAATACTTCTCACCCTTTGGAAGATTCCAGTTCTCTGGGGATTAGAACTTGATGTAATTTCTCTCACAATATTAGCTGCATAGTATGTCAGAGCATTCCTGTTCAGGTTACGCATGCCCTCATCCATAAAAGTAACTCGCAAAAATCGATCTGAAATATGCTTATACTTCCTGAGGACTCTATTGGATAGCTCCACAGTTGGCGGAAGACAGTATGCTTTGGTTGGGGTAATAACCAACCTTCCAACCTCTACAACATCATCCAACTGTCCAGTTCTCTCGAGAAGGTTAGGATTATTAAGTAGCCATTTCTGGACACTTGCTAACTTCCGAATAGCATCATTGACAGGCCTTTTGTAAGAAAAGATGTGCTTCAGTGCAGCTAAATTTACCCCCTCCTGATGCTTTCTAAGCAAAGAAAAGAATTCAGCAGTCATCTGATGCTGATTAACTATGCCTTTGTGCAAAACCGCATTTACCAGAAACAAGACCTTAAAGCTTATACGTTCATGGTTTTGAAAGCAGAAGAAAGGTTCTGAGACGGACTCCCCAAAATCAGGCTCATTTCTCACCCGGAGCATCTGCCTGTTACCCTGTTCTACCACAGGCACCCTACTTTCTCTGAAATAGTTCATGGCCTTCTTAAAGCTAGGACCATTGCGAGGTCGAATTGAAACACGGTAGGTATTAAACCTACCAATGGCTCCACTACATGTAATATCTGTGGTTCGGATCCACTGATCATCGTCATCTAATAAGTCAAAAGCAACTGATTCTTCAATGTCATCATCAGCAGTTCTATAGAAAACCAATGGAGATGAAGCCAGCTGCAACAATAATACCAAAGATGCAAAGTCTTTGCATTCGTTTATCTCATTGATTTCCCTCAGCAAAAACTCAATCTTGAAATTGCACTTTATAACTGCATGCTTTCCTTCACCCTTGAAACAGAAAGCAGTATCACTTGTGAAAAGTATTTTGCATGTCCCATTGAATGGATCCACAAGAAAGTTAACACCAGAATGAGGTCCCCTCCAACCAACCACAAAGTCATCATTACTAACCAGTACTCCAATTTCTACACCAACGTCCGAAAACTTAAAAGGCATGATAGTTCTTCTCCTCTTATTCATATTAAAGGTATTCTCAGGACCCAAACTAACCTTCAAAGGCTTCTCTTCTAAGAAGAGTTCATCACGCCTAGCAGCAGCAAGAGCATTCTGTGCGGACTCTGAAGATGCAAAATGAATGAATGCATGAGGTTCCACTTTTATGTAATTGTTCATTCTTCGCACTTTCTCTACATCAATGTCATAAGTCGGGTAAGAGTCAGGAGGAGTGGATGAAGTCTTTAATCTACACCTCCACACTTGTCCAACTTGTTCTTCCAGATATTCTGAAAGCATTTTCGCATTGACACCATTGCTGAACCCACCAACACTAATTTGAGTCACTACGAGATACTTTTCAGAACCCTCTGATCCCATCTTTTCCTTGAAGGAGTCACACAGACTTTTGGACTCACTTATTCACACAGCCTCCAAGTTCACCTGTTACATGACCAAAAATTTGTGAATAAAAGGAAACAACAGAACAAATCTTATAGAATGGCCAATGTATGAGACAACAAAATATTTAACTATTTATAGAATATGATAGAGCATCAGGTTGCTAAGAAAAGTCATCCATGAGCTGGAAAGCATAGTTCACAACCATACCAATCGAAATGTTGATTATTCATTTAGACCACATAGATAACCTTCTGAAACATCCTTAAGCATTTCTACCTTCCAAGTGCAGAACAAATCTTAAATAAACTAACCAATCAAGGACATGAAGATGAAATATATGTACACTGCATTTTAGTAATCAGACGGTGATGAACACTGTAGAAGACAGTGATCAAGAGGACAACATGAGCTAATAGATTCACTTATTTCCCAGTTGAGAATTTGAAAAACAGACATCTGTAGATCAGTATTTCTATCTTTAGGTATTAGTCATATTTTTGTCCAAAACTCCTTTCTTACATCTGATTATCAGACATGTAAAAACATCTAACAGCTGGCCTTTGAATACCGTTTATCTGGCTTAGTGAAATTAAGACATTCAGCTAGCAATAACATATAACTAGTCAAGCAATCTCAGAAAAGAGCTCTTAGCCTAAATTTGATTTTCTCTGAAGAAGAAAAACCTATATAACACACAACTTTATTTGCAGTATCATTCCATAACATGAAGTGAAGCAAGTACAAAAAAATATACTAGCCATTTCGCAAAACAAAGATCTTTTGTGTCCTATAAGTAATTGTGTTCTAGAACCAGCACTCTACTCCTTCAGAAGATACATCCAAAACAGCAACTGAAAAATAGCTAATCAAACAAATTATGCCTAATTCTTTTCCCAAAATCTCACCTCTTTTCCTTGGTGAAGGACAAATCACCAATTGAAGAGAATCTGGATCAGAACTTAGAAAAGATGCAAAATGTAAGAAACTCAACAATAACATACCCGGTATGGTTCCACAAATGGGGTCCGGAGAGTAGAATGTGCACAAACCTTACCGCTCACCTTTGTGGGGTAGATAGTTTGTTTCCGATAGACCCTTGGCTCAACAAAAACTACTACAAAACAGGGTAGCAAGACAATATGTAAGAAACTCAACAAGAACACAACAACAACAACCATAGATGCAAATTTGGATCAATAACTTCAACAAGAGACAAACTTTAAGAACCCCAATTGAGAAAAAACGAAAAATAACCCCAGTTTCTGTAATTAAAGGAAAGAACCGTATAAACAATGCAGTAAACCAAATCAACCATAGATACAAATTTGGATTCAAAACATCAAAGATACAAACTTTTAGAAACCAAATGGAGAAAAATACATAACAAGAGAACCCCACTTCCTGTAACTAAAGGGAAACTTTATAAACCAGTAAAGAAAATCAATCATAGATGCAAATATGGATCAAGAACTTCAACAACATACAAACATCAACAACCCAAATGAGAAAAATAAAAGAACCCCATTTCTGTATTAAAGGAAAAAAACTGTATACTCAATGCAGTAAAGCAAATCAACCACAGATGCATATATGGATCAAGAACTTCAACAAGATACAAACTTTAAGAAACCCAATTGAGAAAACAGTATAAACCATACAGTAAAGCAAAATCACCCATAGTTGCAAATTTGGATCAAGATACAAACTTTAAGATACCCAATTGAGAAAAATAGAAAAACCATATAAAAAATGCAGTAAAGCAAATCAACCATGGATGCAAATTTTGATCAAAGAACTTCAACAAGAAACAAACTTTAAGAAACCCAATTGAGAAAAAAGACCAAAAAAAAAAGAACAGTATAAACCATACAGTAAAGCAAAATCAACCATAGATGCAAATTTGGATCAAGATACAAACTTTAAGATACCCAATTAACAAAAATGGAAAACCCATATAAGAAATGCAGTAAAGCAAATCAACCATGAATGCAAATTTCGATCAAGAACTTCAACACAAATACAAACTTTAAGATACCCAATTGAGAAAAAAGGAAAAATAAGAGAACCCCACTAACCTTTCTGAACTGAGTGATCAAATACACAAATACAAGAAATCAGAACAAAAAGGGTGTGTGTCTTTTGCTTCTTCAAGAAGCACTTGCAGTTACAGTGTACTAGGGGGGCTGGGTAAGGGATTTCACGCGACAAGGATGCTACCTTTTTATTTATTTAATTTCATTTATATATTTTGTTGGGATCTCAATGATTGTTCTCTAATGTTTCCTACTGTATTGAATAGTATAATATAGTGTTTGGACAAATACAATGTTTAAATCGATTGTATTATCTTTAGTAATTCTATGACACTAGGAAATTTGTCCATGTTTCGCGTCGTAATAAAATTTAAAAAGAAAACACCAAAATAAAGAAACTTAAAGAGAATGATAGACTTCATTCATTATTTATTGATTTTATTTTATTTATATTTTTTGGATTTGGATAATTATTTTTAATGTTTCCTAATGTATTTAATCGTAGTATCTTTATTTGGATAAATATAATGTCGGGATGAATTTTATTATCTTTTAGAATTACATGACACTAAGAAACTTTTCTTTTTCGCATCATATTAAATTTTAAAAATAAATAAATAAAGAGAACGATAGACTTCATTAATTATACGGAAAAGGGACATATTTGCCCTTGTACTCATAGAAAAGGTCACATTTATCCTTTGTGATATTGTTTTGATATATTTGCTCCTATCATCCAATTTTGGGTACATATTTGTCTTTATAAGGTTAACTTATCATGTCATCATTTTCTTTAGTTCACGTGGCGCCTACATGGCTCCATGTAGGGGTGTGCACTACATCAAAAAAAATGATAAAATGATAAGTTAACCTGTAAGGATAAATATGTATCCAAAGTTGGATGTGAGGGCAAATATATTTAAAAAGTATGATGAAGGATAAATATGACCATTTTTAATAGTACAAGGGCAAATATGACCCTTTTCCGTTAATTATATATTTACTATTGTATTTATGTGTGCTTCGCGTGGGATTAAATATATCTTTTTAATAATTGATGTCACTGATTGATTAGTTCTAAATAAGCAGTGTATAAAAAGAAAATAATACAAATCAAGTCGCGGTCTTAAATATTAATGTTGTCTGTTCAGAAAATAGTTACAAAGATAGTTTCAAACTGTAATTTCTGCTAAATATTACCAATAAAAAAACAAAGTTAGCTTTAGTAAATTGACCATCTAATTATCATAAATTTTTTAATTAAATTCGATGAATTTAATAACAATAATATTAGTTCAATCAAAATAACATAAAATTTGATTAATTAGAAATTACATGACTTTTTTTTATGTAAACAACTTGATTTTTAATATAAATAATTAAAAATATATTTATGATGCATAAAAATAATTTGATTATGTTTCAACATAGTTATACACGAAATTAAGAAGTTAGTGACATTTTTTTGTTTGATTTCTTCTTCTGTTTTATTTTTCCTAATGAGATTCATCTAATGTGATTCATTATTATTAAAGGATTGTATGTCTCAATTTTTATTTTTATATGTGTAAGATTATTGAGAAAAACATCTAAAAAAATAAATAATAAGTTGTGGTGGTAAAATATTACATCGGAGATTATACCTTGCGATATAAAATAAAAGAATTGAAACACATAACATGAAATAAATGTATACTTGAAATAAGTCATGATATCATAGTAATTTTATGTATTACTTATCTACTCGATTACGTAAAGATTATCACAAGTGACAAAATATTAAATTTTTGAGATATACATATAATATCAAGTTATAAAAGGTATACCAATAGTTGAATAATACTTACCCCCTAACACATGTAGAGCACTTAAAGAGTTTTATAACGTCATTCGAATTATTAAAATTAGTTATTATTGTAGTCTTTGCTTAAAAATAATAATATGTCATAACAACTCTTCAAAAGATAACTCTTTAATGTGAAAAATTAACATAAAGAATTTTTGCTTTAAATAACTATAAGTTGAATATACATTAATCACATATATACATTTATTACAGCAAAATCATAAAATAACTTTTTATTGCATATGTACATTTCGTTTATAATGCCATAAAAAATTATTGTATTCGATCATATATTATAAATATATGTCTGTGTGTATTATTGGAAAAAGAAAAATTAAATAAGAATTTTTTGAAGTTCTTTTTTTACGATAATTAAGATATGTTAAAGGAATAATATATTTTCGTTTCAACATATGTAATATATTTAATTAAATTAAGAGAGTAAAATGAGTTGACTTTTAAAGTTTTATAATATGATAAATAAACAAGAGTTTTTTCAATAAAGACGAAGATATTTGAAATTTATCTCTACCTAAGTGTCAAACCTCTCTTCCACATTGTCTCATGCAACACAATTGAATTTATATTTCACATATTTTATTTTGGTCGTGCTCAACCTGAATCTTTAGGATCTGTCTTATAGGTGGTGTTAAATAGAATAGTTCGTAAATTCAAATCCAATCCATTTAATACATTATTTAATTACTTTATTTAATTTAACTCATGAATTGCTTATACACCTGTGATCTTATCTTATCCCTAGAAAATGGAGGGATAATTCAAAGTTTAACAAACCTTGGATAAGACCCCTAACTATTCCCCTTACTCCTTTTCCTAAATGTTTCTTTTATAATTTGATTTCCTTTTTATTTATATTGGAATGGTTATAAATATTTTTTTAATTCTTCAAATTCGATTAATATAATTTAATGATATCATTAATATTTTTTTCCATTTTTTTTTTAATTCAATGTAGTTCGTCGATTAACCAGTTGAATTGATTGTTCTTTAAAAAAAAAGAATAAGTTTTAGGTATTGAACAATTTAAGTAGTCTTAATCTATGTTAAGTTTAAGATAAATTTGACCCACAAAAAATTAGAAATTACACTGTCTCATCAAATATCTCCTTAGTGCTACATTACACCTCAAAATTAATAACAATTATATATATATATATATATATATATATATATATATATATATATATATATATATATAATCTTTAAATGGAATTAAAAATCCTACAAAAAAAAACTTATTCGACATTTATCTACCTTGACTCAATTACATGAAATAAACAAGGGATAATGCACAAGTACCCCCTCAACCTATGCCCGAAATTCAGAGACACACTTATACTATACTAAGGTCTTATTACCCTCTGAACTTATTTTGTTAATAATTTTCTACCCTTTTTCGACCTACGTGGCACTATCTTGTGGACCCAACGCTGATTGACTTTTTTT
>JAJJBR010000785.1:0-20046 GCA_022817965.1 Solanum lycopersicoides
CCCTCCTAATACCCACCATATCCAATCTTACACGCCTCCTTAATTGGGCATGTGCACATCTTCTCTTCACATATCTAAACCATCTCAACCTCGCTTCCCTCATCTTGACCACCATAGAGGCCTTCCCCACCTTGTCCCGGATATCCTTATTCTTAATCTTATCTCTCCTATTACGCAAATCTTTAACATTATCCAATATGCATACAGATTTTGAATAGCAACTGGACAATCAACACACTAAATCCAGTAAAAACATCAAAAAGATCAAATCTTTATACATACTTCTAAAAAAAAAAAAAAAAACTCAATTGTCACACTAAACAGAGCATTCTTCAACATTATCCAACATGCATATAGAGTTTTGACTAATCAGCACACACTAAATCCAGTAAAAACACCATAAAGATTAAAACTTTACACATACTTCCCCCCAAAAGACTCAAATTTTATACTAAAACTAAACAGACACATCTTTAACTTTATCCAACATGCATATAGAGTTTTGACTAACAAATGGACAATCAACACACACTAAATCCAGTAAAAACATCAAAAAGATTAAATCTTTACACATACTTTTCAAAAAAAGACTCAAACTTTTACACTAAACAGAACATATCTTCAACATTACCCATCATGCATATAGAGTTTTGACAAACAAATGGACAATCAACACCCACTAAATCCAGCAAAAACATCAAAAAGATTAAATCTTTACACATAATTCATACCATCTTGAGTAACAAGTGGATAATCCTCAGCAGATAGATTAATAAACCAATCCCAATGAGCAGAAACACGCAGAAGAATAGAAGCTCCATGAAGAGTAGCAGACAAAGCAGAAGACCCCATTGGGTAAACAAAATCAGCTTTTCCAATAAAATTCACATTCTGGGCAGCTTTAAAAAGAGGCACAGATTGAACATACAGTGCAAGATCATCACGTTCATATTGAGAAGCTTTTTTATCAAGATGAAGAAGATACTGATTTCTTGGATGGTACACTGCAAATAGCAAACGTATGATTCTTGAAGTGTCTTTTGTGGATCCAGATATGAGGTAAGCTATGGCAGGGGGTGGGGGTAGAAGGGTATTTTGGTCATTTGGGTTTTGATGAAAAAGGAGACGATGGGGTTGATGATTTGGGAAAAGGGAAGGGTGGGGTTGGTTGGGGTTGGGGTGGGGTGGAGGGGAAGTGAAGGAGAAGGTAAGAATAAGAAGAAGTGAGAAGATAGTGGTGGCAAGAATGATAAAGGGTGTTGAGATTTTGGTGGCCGTGGGGGTGGGGGTGGTGGTTCTGGTGGTGGTTGGTGGAGGAGGGTGGGGGTGGTGCATTTTCTTGGGATTTACAAACAGATTCTTGAAATAATTTTTTATTTTTTATATATAAGAATGTTTGAGTTTGGTTTTCTCAGTCACACTGCCTTCTTCTGTTGTCTGGTGATTTTGATGAATGATTTGATTCTCATGACTTGTTCAAATTTGGGATGTGAATGGGCGGCATGACAAATTTCTAGAAATATCCAAATATAATCGATGTACAAAATATTTTGAGTTTTATCATGAATTATACTCAAAAGGTGTGATGTAGATAGACTAATCTAATACTATAAAAATCATAAATAACTCTTTTGTTTATTTTATTTCTCCTTTGATGTCTAATACGTCAGTTGAAGTCTCGATTAAAATATGATTCAAGAAAGAGATCGTATTCAAAACGTGTGATGTAGACGGACTAATCTAATATTGAAAATTATTGATATCTCTTTTGTTTCTTATACACCTCCTTCAATTTCTAAGCGTTCGTTGAAGTCCGAATATCTCGAGTTAGTATGGTTAGAGGAAGGACCACACTCAAAAGGTGTGATTTGTGATGTAGACAGTTTAATCTAATGTCAAAAATCATAAATATCTCTTTTGTTTCTTTTTATTTTTCCTTTGGTGTCTCATACGCTTATTGAAGTTCAATTAAAGTTTAAATATATACCGAAAAGTACTATATCAAAAATAAAGTATTCTCTAATAAAAATAACTTCATACCAAAAGTTAAATCAAATGAGACATCATTTTAAACGATAACAATCACCATTCTACCCCAATTTTTATAGATGAAAGGTCTATTCATTGAGTTGCACAAACATTACTCAAAAATACACAAAGGGGGACTTAATTATAAAAGTTATAAACTGTGTTGTTGGATCTAGAATATAACAACAAGATGACAGGATAGGTTAAAGAATAAAATTAATTAATAAATTATAATAGTTGACAATTGGAGCATCAAAAAAAGAAAAAAGAAAACTTTGTTATCAAGTTTGGTATTTTCATTTTATGAGTCAACTTTATAACATTCTTCAAAAAAATCCTAAAGCCAATAATGTCCACAAACAATGAGATGAACAACACCATTCCCAATGATCATACACATAATCCAAACTTCCCACTAGAAATCATCATAGAAATACTTTCAAGATTACCGGTCAAATCACTCTTGAAATTCAAGTCAGTTTCGAAATCATGGCTTTCATTAATTTCGTCCTCTCATTTTTCGAAATTCCATTTAAACATATCATCGAGAAACAACAGATTATCACACAAAAATCTCCTTTTACTCTCCATGTACCTCCCTCATACTCTATATTCTTGCACCCTTTACTCTACATTGCATGAAAAATCCAATCTTTGTGTCAACAAACTCAATTTCCCTTGGAATCCATCTAATATAATAGCTGGAGTTTCTTTATGTAATGGTATGTTCTTGATTTGTATTGGTATGTACAATAATAACTTGTATTTGTGGAATCCATCTACTAGAAAAAACAAGATTTTGCCTTTTTCTAGTTGTACTAAGTATTCAAGATGTGATGTTACTTATGGTTTTGGTTATGATGAGTTTAATGATGATTATAAAGTTGTTGAGGTATATGGGGTTTATGATATTCACTATGTATATGATGCAAATATCAAGATTTATAGTTTAAGGTCAAATTCTTGGAAAAATATGAAAAAATATAGTGATGCACTTTTTTCCTCTGACTCTGGTGTTTTCTTGAATGGATGTGTTCATTGGGCTGTGGCACATAATGATGGATCTTGTATTTATTGGGATATAGTTTCACTTAACTTAGAAAATGAGAAATTTGGGAATTTAGCATTGCCTAGTTTTGATGGTTTTGATCACTTGAAGTCATTAAGAGATTCAAGTGATTTTGAACCAGGGACTATGAATTGGTCACTAGGGAAGTTAGGGGATTTTCTTTGTTTGTTTTGTGACTATTATAAAGTTAAGTTGGATGTATGGATAATGAAAGAGTATAACGCGAAAGGGTGTTGGATGAAATCGGTTTCCCTTCCTTACGTAAGGGGAGTAGGGCCTTGTATATCACCGTTATGGATATCAGACATCGGTGGTGAAGTGTTGTTGCATGATGGAACGCGTGTTATGGTGTATGACTCGAGGAATGATGAGTATAAACGCGTGGAGATTCGTGAAATGAATGGTGATGGTGTTGGAGCAGCAACTGTCTATGCTGAGAGCCTTGTTTCGCCTTATCTTGACAGTATAAGGTAAAATATTCGCTCTGTATTCAACTTCTGTTTTGCATTTGATACATTCGGTTTAATGTATCTGTTATATTGTTGTCATCATAGTGTCATGACCGTGGTGTCCAGGCTAGTTTTCACGCACCTCGACTAATTCCACAGGATATCTCAGAAGAGTCGCCAAGTGTTTTTTTTGTCTCCGTGAGTTTAAAAAACTTTGTAACTTTTGTGTTTCGATCTGCTGCTGTTTACATAAACTCTGCTATCTGCATTGGTTTTAAAATCATGGTAATTGAAACATATTCTTTTGAGCCGAGCGTCTATCTGTACTACAAAGGTAGGAGTAAAGCAACATCTACATACATCCCACCCTCTCGGAAATGTTGTATTGATCCACAATACATTCGTTATACTCTACGGATAGAGGAATACATATATATATATATATATATATATTCACTTTGCCACAATGAAACAAGACAATTAATATTCATATTGATCAAACAAAACAGAATACACACACACAAAATTACATGAAATTAAAGCAAATTCAGTAAGTAAGATGAACAACAATCCTCAACAATGTCTCTGCACCATCAGTAACATGTTGACCAGCTGGTATAAGTGAACGTATTTCCGCGAATCCACACGCGTTTTTAAATTTACCAGTTCCTCCTGTTACTGATATTCTTGACATTGGACTTCCAATTCTGAAAACTCCAAAGAAATTTAGACTATCACCATATTCACCTCCTTCAAACATAGCTGTAAATGCCATCATTTGAGTACTTCCATCTGCTGAACTTGCTACATATACTCCTTGTGCTTTTCCAAGATTTTGTGTACCTGTTAAAAAAAAATGTAAAAGTTCACTCAATATGTAGCGTAGGCGCGGAGCTAGGATTTGTTTTCAGTAAGGGGAGTCGAGATATAAAGACTAAGAGTTGAGGTATCTAGACGTGCATACTCAAACTTGACGTGCTTACTTGCCAGGTCAGGCCAAGTTTGAGTTTCTGTTTATGTACTAATTTTTGCACTTTTTGATAGGCATAATACATCAATATGCCCCTCAACTCACAGTTATGCCCTCCAGCTTTAGGTACGAACAAATAGAGAGACGTGTCTTACGTGACATCCATGTGGTGTCGGATTATGCAACGTAGGACTCATGTGTCTACTGGATCAATTTTATGCAAGTTTAAGTACCTACTGGTGCACTCCTAAAGTTGGAGGACATATATGTGAAATGAGGCCAAGTTAAAAAGACATTTATGTATCATGCTTCTGTTCGATATCCTCAAAATGAAATAAAAAATTAGGTATTAAAGTGACACATAGAAGAAATGTTTCAACTAAAACAAGTTAAAAAAGAGTAAGAAAGAAGGGTAGGGTCAAGAATTACGTGTCTACAATACAATACCTAATTCAGGAGACGAGGTCAAGAAGTCATCGATAACCGTGATCGTCCCGAACCCTAGCCCTAGACCATCAGGGCCTAATTGAGTATTCACATTTTGTCCATTATTATTATTATTATTATTATTATTTCCTCCAGCAAATATTGTGCCTGCTAGACCTGTCCCTAATGGAACACCATTGATATTGAATGTTGGCATTGCACCATTAGCATTTGGAATTGCAACACCATCTTTTGGAGGTTGAAAACCAAGTGGTGTAGCAAATGGTATTTGTCCACTATAAATATTGCCTAATAAACCGGTTATTGGTCGAGCTGTTGGATTATTTCCTCCCAAGATATCGTGCATGTACAATTCAAGAATCGGTTCTTGTGGTGTACTTGTACTTACATGATCAATTGCAAATACAAATGGTACAAATACAAATAAAATTGCAAATTTGATAAACATTTTTTGAGATTTTGGATTGAGATGTTTTTTTTCTTGATTTGAGTATGAAAATGAACATAAGATTGATAGTTTATATAGTTTTAAAAAAAAGGTGGATTTGTTGTGAGAATATAATTGTTGTTGTTGAAAGTCTCCTTAGTGTGGCAAGTACAACAAAACCTTCCAAGATTTTGCTTAATATTATAAACTCACTTATAATAAGGTCTGAAAATCTTATATATGACAATAATAATAATATTAATTGGGGAAAATTGTTCACAGTAATAACAATTCATAAAAGGTTGTAACATCTTCTCTTGACTTTTAAAAAAAATATATAGTCATATTCGAGTTCAATTTTTGTGTACTGAAATCTTATAAAAATTTATATTATCAACTTGAATAGACTAATAACAAGAAGTTCGATACAATAACTTGAAAAAAAAAGTAATAACTTGACAATGGTTAAATTGAATAGATGGTGCATAAATTATTTATGAGAGTAGATATAACTAAAATACGATGACAGAATCAAAAATTTATATAAAAAATATTAAAAAATATATGTATATTAGAATATGTATAAATTAGTTATAGACTGGAAAGGGAAAATTATTAGTGAAAAGCTAGTATTATTAGTTATTGATTGGTCCATTACAGAGAAAATAATGATAATATTAGCCCACTAGTAAAACCTAATCCATCTTAGTTCTCAATTATTATTTTTTCATTTTTAGCTTCCATTTTTCCTCTTTTTTTTTCAATTGGTGAGATAGTTCACTTTATATTGTTTTGATTTTATTAATATCTAACAAGTAGCAATAGAAGTCTGCTTATACGATTGACAAAATCGTTAACTAGTGGATGTAAAGAGGAAGTAGACAAAGCCTGTCGTTTGTAATTGGAAAAAAATATATCACTGTGTATGATAGAGTATCTCACTTTTTATCTTTATAGACGATTGATTATTTAAAAATTCGTTAACATATATTCAAAACAAACAAAAAGAATAGGGGGATTTTATTATTCATCAAATTTCCCATGATAATAAGAAAGAATCTACAAGTAAAAGTACATTTTTTTAAAAAAAATTACAAAATACATAACGCAAAGTGGTAAAATGGGTAAATGAAGGGTGATAAAAAATTGTCTCATGTAAATTTTGTATCTTTACCAACAAATTATTATATAACATGAAAATTTTCTTATCCCTTGGGTGGTTCATTTTACCCATTTTGCCACCTCTAGCGTGTTTTATTCTTCAAAAATAATACGATTTTTGAAGCATTCGATGATACATAAGCACAATCGTTGAAATTTTTGAGAAGTCCGAGCAACATACAATACGCAACAAAAATCACACTGAAGTTGAGTTGTCCATTTGTTGTTCTGTCTCTTCATGATCCATCACTTTTGTTTGTCTCACTACTGGCAATATTAATTTCCACACTGTATTCATGATATAATTGAAAAATATAAGAAATACATGAATAGCATATATATTTTTCGGGTTAATTTCACGCATGATCACTCCACTTTCAAGTGAGTCCTGACTAATGTGCCTATACGTATCTGACATATGTGAGTTGTGACAACCTACTTACCTTTTCCGAGACCGGATTTGACATTTTGGATATTTTTTTAATCTTCAATTATATATAAGACATAATTTTATGACTCTAGCGCGATAAACGAAAATTACCTAAAAAATAAGTACACACTAAATTGACTTACAATATATTGTAGCAGCAAACCATTCATTCACTATTTTCACCCATGTACTAGCCCAACCAACATCAATACTCCATCTGTTAATTAAAACAAAAAAAATGAATCAAATTAATGTTGCTATAACACAGGTTCAACTATAACATACTCAGTATAATCCCGCAATGAGGTTTGGGACGGTAGGATATACTCTACGTCCTTTGTGGGGGATAGAGAGGTTGTTTCTGATAGATCCTCAGCTTAAACGAAAAGAAGAAGATATACTTACTTTCGAGGCAAACCATCAAGATTCCAACTGATGAATAGCATAGCAAAGTACATTGCTCCTAAGGAGAACACTAAGTGGAAGAAGCCATACTTGTAGGGAACATCATCCTCCGATTGAACTTTATCCTTGCGAAACTATGGCCACGAGCAAGGAGATATAGTCATGTCTCAGCAAAACGGAAACATACACATGATGATGAAAGATGGTTTGGGATTTTTGCGCGTTCTGTCCATCTGAATGGAACAGAGAAAGTTAAGATCACCTGAAATGTTTGTGAGTCGATGCCAGTGGAGAACGTTGCCATGACGATTGCACATATAGCAATCAAGAAGCCCTATTTTACAAGGAAAAAGAAAGATAGTGAACAAGTGAATATGCATGTGAAATGATAGATTCAAATGACGAGAGAAGGACTGACAGATTTCTAGGTTGACAAGCTATCGAGGAAAGTGAAAAGCTTTATAAGGTATACAACAAGTTCACACGAGTCGTGACAACTTTGATGTCTTAAAACAGCATTTTCAAACTGGTAAGCAGAACAAGGAAAAAATGAGCTTACAACTACAGTAGTCCAACCACCATGCGCGTTGTTTTGTTGCTGAGAGCTGCATTTCTGAGTGGCAGGCTCACTGTAAACAACATGTCAACAAATCGACTTCATCACATAAATGACAACCAAACAACTACTACATTATGAAGGGGAAAGAATCGTAATTTTTCAGCTAAACATACGTTTATCGCCCTGTCAAATATGCTTTTGTTATAGGGATGATCATCTAACAAACTAAACGTTTTGATCCTTTTGATCTATGAATTCACTGAGACTAAATATCGATTTCACAGACTAAACAAATAAGAGAAGGGAACAATAATATCAGCACGAGGTTACATTTCTGACCTTCGAATAGCACTCCAACACAGAAAAACAACATAAGAAGCCATAATCCCTGAAGACAAAAGTCCTCTATTTACCTGTAAAATAAGTTAAGTATGTATTTACAACGCGTGCACTCATCAGTAGAAAGGGATTTTCAGTTTAAGCTACCTTAAAGATGATCGAGCAGATGGAACGATCAAAAATCAGAAAAACGTGTAAGCATAGTGTTAGATAAGTCCATCACAGACCTTATTGCATCTTTCCATAGTATGGCTCAAAAGAGTTTTCAAGTTAACAGACTCTTTTACCATTCGGGAAAAGTATCCGAAGGGGAACTAACTAGTTCGTAGTAAAAGCATACCTTAGAGTGTAAAGATACAGCCATCATTACTAACAAAAGAATTGCAGTCCAGGAGATGAAGAATATGTTCAGAATGCATGATGTTTTGGAGGCGTAAAGCACATACATCACGAAAATTCCACAAATGGAAGCGATGTAACAGACTGTCGACATGAATAAACCAAGGGAGCAGCTGTTTTGAAGAAAAGGATGTACTGTAAGTACACAATGTGACAACGTGAACGCTGAAAGTGATAACGATACCTTTGTTTCTTTCGTTCATCAGGCATCCAATAGTTATTCCACCACGTGATGAACTCGATCACACTTATTAACTGGAGGATGAGAAAAACCCTGCAAATACATAACAGAACCAGTAACAACTGTCAATCATTGCTTTCGATACTGAAAACTTAAACAGAACATTATCAGTAAAGAATATATATAAGAAAGTTCGAAAAGTTTTAAGCCACTATTTTGCAGATTCTTGTAGTAGTATTACCCTGCACCTACTCGAGCAAATTCACCTGCAGGAAAGATAGCAATTTCCGTTTACTTTTGGTATTTCATGAGTGACTACATATAATCAGACAGTCTATAGAGAAAAATAAGATGAAAGTTCAGAAAACTTAAGCATTCACTTACCATATAACTGGATGTAATCTGAGGGGACGAAAAATGGAATCACCGTAAAAATGATCAACATAAGAAACTTCAAAATCCACCAGCTAGAATGCCATACATTGCGAACATCATACAACTTGCTTGTGAAACATGTTGTAAGAAACATTATCAAAAAGAAAATCTAATAATGTATGTCAAGGATGCAAGAGCGAAAGATTTCTCATTTATTTATCAAACGAAAACGATAACATTAAACAACAGAATAAAGCCTTTGAAACTTTCTTATAGTTATACAGAACCACATTCTTAAGAAAAAGGATACAAAACAACCTAAACTCACACGAAGAACCCCCATCGTATGAGAACATTCACTTCCGCCATCCCCACATGCTTTTGAGTCTGCAGATAAAATTTGAAACACGAATCAAGAGGCGTATATTGTGAAATCATTATAAACAGTTGTATAGAAAGAAGAATCTAGGTCATATGCAAAGATTGAAACGAGTCATAAGACCGTTATGGCCTGTTGAAATTTAGGAAATGAATTAAGAACGGGAACTGAACTCTTATGTCCTCATACTTACTAGTGTTCCTCACTAGCTCAGTGGTTAGAGCGTTCAGCTGTTAACTAACTAGGGAGTTAATAACTTTGATGGTCACTCAACTATCAATTGTTTTCACAGAAAGTCACTCAACTTTTATTTTCAATTCAATAGTCACTCAACTATGATTTCTTTGCACAGAAAGTCACTCAACTTTCAACTTGAAAATGAAAGTTGAGTGACTTTCTGTGAAAACAATTGATAGTTGAGTGAGCATCAAAGTTATTAACTCACTAAGTAGGTTATTTCATTTACCTATCATGCAACATTCTGTAGCAACTACAGAAACAGACAGTAAGATTGCAATGTCAACAACGTGGAACGGTAAGAATGTTGGAACTTACAATGAAGCAGAGGAAGAACCCTTTCACCATAATCGCGGACAAACCAAGCTATAAGATTTGTAATCAAGAATATAATGCCATAGGAATAACGAGCTCTCGATGAACTCTTGCTTATAATTGAATATTCCATACTCTTCTGTTGTAATACTACAGAGATTTCTCCCCATTGTTCTACCTCATTGTCATCTATGTTGTCTTCTAACATCTTATCTCAACCTTTAAAAGCAATCGCAACGTTAAATCCAAAAAAGTTTGAGAATAGCTTGCACAACATACAACAACAATCATAGTCAAACACTCAAAATTTCTTAGCCTTTTTCAGAAACTAATGAATAACTTGTTAAACGAGAAAATTTACTTTTTTTTGAATAAAATAACTCTGCTTGTATGAGCTTGCTCACATTGGTGGTGCGTAAAACTAGTCAATTTATGATGAATCCTCACAATACTGAACAAAATAAGTTACATGAATAGTTAGTACTAAGTAAAATCATTATGTTTTCTCTATTTTGTTTACCTACTATTAACTACTAAGGAAAATTATAAAACTTTTTGAATTTCACACCAAAAAAGCAATTGTTTATAATGTACCTTCATTTCTTTCATTTGAATTAAACTTTATAACAAGAAGTTAATTGATTAAACTTGTAAATTTGTTCAAAACACACAAGCAATTAAGAAAGTACATTAAGTTGTAATAGAGAATGATTAGAATATAAGAAACATTAAGTTAATATATACTAACCTTTTGTTAATTTTCTTGAAGATAGAGCTGAAGGTGTGAGTTTAAGACTTCAGTTCAAGTAAGCAAGACACTCTAAAGCATGTGAGAGAGAATGAGGCTCCTTATAAGAAAGGGGAGCGTTGTCGTAACTGGTAAAATTATTGCCATATGCATCAGAAGGTCAAGGGTTTCGAGACATGGAAAAAGCTTCCTGCAGAAATGCGGGATAAGATTACGTACAATAGATCCTTGTAGTCAAGCTTTTCCTTAAACTTAACACGTAGTCAGAGCTTAGTGCACCAGACTGTTTTATTTTTTAAAATAGAGAGGTTGTATTAAATAATTCACACATGAATAACAACTACCAAATTTTTTTCACATGACTATAACTATTGGAGTGCATAGGGTGCTGGAATTTATTATACATAATATATTTTGTCTTAGCAGTGTGGTACATTTTGAGTTTCATTTATTTGACATTTTGTTACGTAAATATAGAGGCGAAGTCAAAATTTAAACTTTATAAATATTTCATAATCAATAGATTTTGGTGGTCCGACTCTTCTCTAGATCTCACCAATGCCGGCTCTTGCCTTAGAAATTTTAGGCCAATGCCTTACGCCTCTAATTTTTGGGGCCTCAAATTTCTATAAATTAAAAATCATATTTAATTTTTTCATGAAAAAAATAATTATTTATAATAAAAAGTATATATATATATATATATTTGCTAACACTCACATTATTTATCTTTTTAAACTCTTCATGCACTCTATTTCTTCAAATCTTTAATAATTAGAGAAATATTCTGTCAAAAATAGGAATAAATAGCCGAAAATTGTTGAACAAAGTAAATTATAAATATTCTTTTATTTTTTGTAACTTTTCATATTAAAATAGGATATACGAAGTTATTAATTTTTGAATCAGATTATATGATTCTAACTCTTATCTTTATTTAAAATTATCAACTTATTACTTATAGAACTATATTATCGATTCATATAATAATTGTCTCAATAACATGATATTTTCAATGTTAAATTGATAAAATCTTACTTTAAAATAATAATTAAAAAAAGTATTTAAAAACGTCATTTATAAAAAAGATATTAAGTAATAATTTACATTTAAAATTTTAGAAAAATAAACAATATTTATTTAAATTTTAGGTCTCTAATTAAAATTTCGCTTTAGACCTCGAATTATGTTGAGCCGTCCTGGATCTCACGTATACAGTGAAAGCTTAATTAGTGCAACACTAAATTGTCCTTATTTTGATAGTGTAAACAAATTACACATTATTAGTATACGTAACCAAATTTTTTTTACCTTACCCTATTAGAGGTAAAGCCACTATTATTATGGTTATATCGATTCAGCAGAACTCAATAATTTTATTACGATTATTTATCAATTCGCGTTTTAAAAATTACTTAATTAATATGTATAAATAATCTGTCAGAACATGAATGAACATCGTAATTCAAAACCCATAGCTTAAAAATTCTAAATCCGTCTTTGAACCTCATTATCATAGATAATAGAACACATAGTTATATTTTATTTCCCACAATATAGTATAATATAATGTAGTATGCTATGTTTGATCATTTCAAAACCAAATCCAAGAAAATAAAGAAAACTTGAAGTACTTTTCTTCATCCCTTATCATTTTTATACACAATTAATTCATCAAATGTTTCCAAATCTTATTATATTAATATTTAAAAAATTGTTAGTCTAAAGGAAAATAAAATAAAATAAAAAAGTAAAAGAGTGAAAATGAAGAAAGAGGATCTAAGGCTGTAAAAGCAAACACTTTGATTGTTTGTAAAGACTTTTAGCCATGCAAGACAAATATAAGATGACAAAATTAGGTTTGTGCAAATAAGTTTGACCTTATTATATCCATGCCAGCCATGCATGTTTTTAGAGATTTAAATCAAAAAAATGTCTAATCGAAACATAATATTATATAGGCATAATATATATATTAGACCCTAAATTTAACTTTAAATTTTAATTTTGACCTCCGACTTTCATAGTGCACAAACAAACACTTTAACTATCCTATTTTTAAATAAATAAACACGCGATTTTTAGAGCTTAAGAGAGTGAAATGCAAACGCTTCCACGTGTATTAATGAGTCACTCAATGACTGTCAACTAATTAAATATTTTACACGTCATTTTTAGAATTAAAAAATATATATATGAGATTTTGATTTGGAAATATAAAAATATATATATAAGGAATTCATTAAGGGTAGAGTTGTCATTTAACATTTTTTTTTGTTTTGAGCCTAAAAAATTACACCTCACTCGCGCAAAATACGTGCAAATCACGCGTTTTGCCAGGTAAGTCTTGCGTGTTCATTTATTAAAAGGTTGGATAGTTAAAGTGTTTGTTTGTGCACTATGAAAGTTGGAGGTTAAAGTTTAAATTTGAAGCCAAGTTTAGAATCTAATATATGTATTATGCCTATTATATATTCATATACTTAAGTTAACCAAAATCATAGTTCAAACGTCTAAATAAAACTTATTGACAAGTTACATTATGAGTGTAACATTTTTTTTTATAGTCTAAATTACCTGAAAAATACAAATAAAATATTTCAAATTTTAAAAACATGTAACTTGTTCTAACAAATAAAGATAGACATGATGATATAGAAATTATTTATATTAACATTTTGACAATGTCTATCATTTAAATTATTTTTTTAATAGAAAAGAATATATGGGGTCCTTGTTAATTACGCGTTTAAGGGGAATTATAATTAATTAATTATATTACTAGTAAGTACCGTTGGACAGAAAGGAACGGTGCTCGAGGCTATTAATTTTCATAATTTTGTTCATTATACATTAAGCAAATCATCATTAGCAAGTGATTTCATTATTTTTGTTGTATGAATTTTTTTGATGGCTTCTGATTTAACCACTTTAGTCACATCTTAATCCGAATGAGATGATCAAGAAAGTCGTAAATTTTATAGAATAAAGTTATGATTGTATCCAGATAGAAATGATGATCATCCTCTCATGATATCTTCAAGTCAGCCATAATAGAATGGATAGGCGAAGTAGTCAATAGCAGTCTGTTCTCACCTGTTACAGATAACGTGTGATCACAAAATGAATTTATGATTTCAAGTCCATTCGTTGATTCGAAGAAAACCAAATCAATTGATTATTTTCTTAGATTCCTCCGAAACCTATATATATAGGCATCATATTTTTAATTTATTTAATTATATCTTTAACATATTTTCTTACGTGCAAGATTAATTAATTTTCTTGATAGTGCATAGATTTTCTAGAATTTAAAATCACACACTTTAAATTCCAGGTCCGCCTTTACCCTTGTAAAATCATTATTCAATGAATGTGTATGTAGATTTTTTTTTTTTTTTTTTTTTACACTAATTAAAAATATTTGAGATTTGAAACTATTATTAGTTAGTAGGTGACATAGTTCAAATCACTTCTTGCCATGTGCACAACTATGATTTATATTTTAAAAATTGTCTTTTTACATTACCCTTTTCAAATGTTGTTTCTATTATTTGTTTGATGCTATTTTTAAGATTATACCGACAATGATAATTATAAAAAATGATTTGAACTGCCTTTTTTGTTCTTTTTAGTACATTGATAAGATCTTAGTAATAATGATATAAGTTGTTAGGTATGAATATGATATAATTGGTTTTATTATTTGTCTTTTTGAGTGAGTTAGTGACCTTAATTTTTGGAACAAGTGAATAGATGGATTTGTTGAAGTTTAGTTAGAATCATCTATATGCAAGTGTTATATATGTGAAAGAGGGTTATTAAATCGATAATTATCTTTCGATTAATTCAGTCTTTTTCGTTTTTTAACTAATAAGAGGTACTTGTATATGAATATTGACCAGTTATTCATCGACTTATTTTTTCTTTTTTTATGGAATAAAGTTAAATTATGTTTATAAAGATTTTGTAACTATATATATTTTAAGATTCAGTGGGGATACTTATTATTCGAGCAACTCCCTCTTGTCCTGTCATAAGAAGTTCATATGTGCACAAAAGATATAAAATCATTTTTTTACGAAGTTATCATAGAATTGATATTCAATCATGTTTGAAGCTCAAAACTTTAAAAATTGGAATTCGATTTTTTCGTAAATAAGCTATGTTTTGAGGGAAAGGAATGTTGTTTTGAAAAATCAATTACGTATTGAGGATCTTGATTCTGAAATTTTGAGTGATTTCGTGTAGTTTTTGATGTGTTTTGGATGAATCTAGTGCTTAGATTCAAGGAAACAGACGAAATCAGTTTTTATTTGTAAAAGTGTATAATAATGTATATTAGGTGTATAATATTATATAGCAAATTTTGTATATTTGATTGAATTTTGGGCTAAATATTTATAACCTATTTTAGGCTACATTTTTACGATATAAATTAGGTAACAATATTTTTTTAAAAAAATTTCAAAAAAAGAAGAAGAAGAAGAAGCAATTTACAGATTTTCCACTATTTTACGAGCTAATTATTTAGATTCATGCCAGTTAGCAATATTGCAAATCTTACAAGATTTTGGACTTCAGATACATGAGGTTAAAATTAGATATAATTTATTCTAGATACATTCCTAATGGATTCACATGTATATATGACTCTCCGCTCGCATCTCTTCTCTTTCATAGCCTTTTTCACTGCATCTGATATCCTAGATACATGTATTTAGTATGATTCACATATATTTCTCATATATATACGGATGACAATAAAACAATATCTTAATAAAATTAACAATATACTTATAATATATTTGTGAAACTCGCTACGCACCCCGTTCTACACACGAGATTTTTTAAAAGAATTTTACTTCAACCCGCTCTGCCTTGAACCTATCCGCAAAGGACCACCCGCCCCGCGAAAACCCACCCGCTCCGCATCCGCCCTGAGCCCGTTCAAAAACTCTATATAAGATTGATTTACAAAAGGGAAACTTACATAAATATACTATAATAAAAAAATATTTACATTTATAGCAATAATATTTCTTTTTTACTTGATCACTTTAATTCATTTATAATACAAGTTTAATTCATATTACAAAGAATAATTTTTTATTCACATATAATATAAAATTTAATGATAGATAATTTATTTATCACACATTTAAATACACTTATAATACAATGTGTCAATTTTTTACCAAACAAACATAATATATTTTAAAAAATAATTATAATTCATATATAATTCATATATATTGCATACATAGTCCACTTTTATTATATATTGCAGATTTAATATAATATTATTATAAATGATAATAAATAAAAAATATTACTAAAATTAATAATTATTTATTAAAATGTATTAATTTATGTAATTTTTCCTTTACAAAATGCAGAAACTTTTAAAGAGTAAAAATATGTTGAGCTAATACTAATCGTAGCCCATATTAGGGCTTGAAACTCAAAATCAATAATTCATCGCTAGCTGTAAATTTCTCAGAAAAATGTCATTCATCGAAGAATTTCAAGCTAGTAAGTTTCAATTTTTAATTTTTTTGAATTTTTTTGAATTTTTTTTTATCCGTTCCAGTTTCTGTTTCATAGATTCATATAAAGATTGAATTTTTGTTTCGAATTCATAAGCCTGAAATTGAGAAAAAATAAATTCAGTACAATTCTAAGGATGCTGTGTACTTTATGTGCCAAAGTAGTTGTCATGTTTTGCTTCGCGAGGAAAAAGGGGATTTTTTGTTAATAGAAACAAAAAAAACAAGTGTTTTTATGTGTAATTATATGAATAAAAATACTCATCCGAGCTGAAATACGAGAATTTCCACCTTGTTGATGATCTAGTGGTGCTACCCGAAGACGTAAATGAATAGCCAAAGAGAATTTGTGTGTAGCTTTTGGTCAATATGACTATTTTTTTCGAGCTAAATTGGATTAGATTAAGTCAATATTAGAGATTAAGTGAAATAGTTATTGTTTAGTGATGCCTACTTTATGATAGAACCTATTAGCAATAAAATGCACGCGTTTTATTGTTCTGGTCCCTGAATTGAAGCGCTGCCTAAGTGACGTGGAACACTCGAGAGTGATTTTTAGTATTCGATTGTGATTTTTAGTATTTTCTGTGTAAGAGTGATGTGTGATTAATTATAGAGGAATTAGTTATTCCTCTGTGCAATTATGGTTTGATTTTTAACAAGTTGCTACATTGATGATATTATCTCAGATATCGAAGCTCTTCCAAACCATTTGCGGAGGAAGTATGCGTTGCTGCGTGATTTGGATAAAAGTCTGCAAGGTATTACTTATAGTTCAAACTTTATATATTATTGGACTATTAATGTTTTCTTATGCAAGTTAGTTTCTTTCTGACTTTCCATTGTGATGTGCTTAATTAAGTACATTTGTACATTGTTGAGTCGATTGATAATTTTCTGAGTGTGGAAATGTTATGTATTTTGAGTGGAATAAGGTGCTGTCTTTGGCACATGCTGGCACGAAACTTAATCTTCACGGAGTCCCATTGCATTATATCTAATGAAATGTCTACTAATGCAATTAGCTAGTGTAGTGGAACTGTAGAAGATTCACTGGTATATCCTTGTTAAATTGCAGAACAGAACAGTAATGCTTTGGTCTTCTGATTGCCACTGGCTCCTTTGTTTTTTTTTAGAATGCAAAAAACGATGTTGATAAATATACTCCTGATTGGCTAAGAGAAAATAGGGTAATCTTTTAAGATTCTCAATAGCATTTAGCATTGCTGTGTTAGTAGCTCGACACAAGCGCATCAGGTTTAATGGTATATGCTGTTTCTTCGTTTCTTAGTTTGTGGCATTATTACCAAATAAGTGCTTTTTTTCTGAACAGGAGTCCAGACCCAAAATGAACAACGTTGTGACAAAGAAATAGAGGATATGATACAGCGTATTAAGGCTGGTAATGTGACACCAGACTCTTCACTAATCAAATTCTCTGACGATGCATTGGATGAGCAAAAGCATGCAATCAGGATTGCTGATGAAAAAGTTGCACTAGCTTCTCAGGCGTATGATCTGGTAGGGATTTTGGAAACTGCATCTTCTTTCTACATCAAGCAAAATGTTTCGTTCAATATTCACAGTTCCTTCACTTCAATCTATTCTAGGAGCATTTGCTTTAAGCTTAGTTGTTCAGTCTCCTTATTTTAGCTTTCTTTGTAAGTTGGATGATGATGATCGTCGTAAAGTTTCTTAGTCTATTCACTTGATACTTGAATGGGATAGAATATAGAAATGTTTATGAGTTAATCTTTGAAGAAGAGTGTTAATTCTTGACCTTTAGAAGAAAGTATTTGTCTAAATTCCCTTTGTTCCTGAATTACAAAAGAGAAAACTTACGGCATTACCTAGAGGGTGGTTTTGAATGACAATTATTACCAAGTTCCTGTTCGACTATATGGTGGATAGGTAATTTTTCCAATTTTGATATTTCAAGGACACAAAAAAAATGATCATGATTGTGAATTGTGATCATAAAATCATGTCCCGAAAAGTTGTATAAATTCCTAGGGCCACTATCTAAGGAGCTTCTGTAAGGATTTTATATGAGCAACCCAAACATGAACTTTGTTTTGGTTGCTGAATCCCTTATTAAACTAGATTTTAGGTGTGAGCTTCCTTGAAAATATGCTCCAAGATGCACTTAGACAAGATTTTCCAGGTGTTAACTGAATGAATATCATGCATAAATACAAACTGATACAATGAGGAGGAGTAAATGACTGGTTGTACACAGTGCTTCACTGGTATACGCTATTGTTTTTATTCCTTCTCAGATGTTGTAATATTTGTGTGGTTTGAAACTGAGGTTTGGTAAGGGTAGTAGGTTTTGTTTATTATTGTATCATTAATCTACTTTTTATGGCAATCAGTGAGAAAATTCTTGCAACAGGTGGATGCTCATATTCAGCAGCTTGATCAGTACTTGAAAAAGTTTGACGAAGATCTCCGGAGAGGTATGTCTGTATCAGCTTCCTCATCTTTTCACCAAGAACAGTGGCCAAACTTGCGCATTCTCTGACCGTATAACAACTTTCTCTTTTATGCAGAAAGGGATACTGCTGTTGTTACTGGAGCTCCTGCTACCAGTGTTGAAAATAATGTCAAATCTGGAAGGTCTGGTGAGGGTAAGGGAGGGCGTAAAAAGTAAGTGCTATATTTTTTTCCTGAATATAAAGCCATCATAGTAATCACTGAATGGTCTTTTTGTAAAAAACTTGCTTTAGCCGCAACTTTCCTTATTTTTTTCAGTTAAATTTTTTCCTATAAGGAGCTTTTAGTTGTGTTATTCACCAACCAATTCTAGACAAGTTGCATTTTTTTTATTTTCATATGGTATCAGGGCTTCTATGACGTCAGTAAAGACCAATGTAACACCGGCCTCCTGTTGGCCTGCTTATGATGTCTACTTTGCCAAAGCTTCTTCTTCTTTGTATAAGTTTGATATTCCTGTTTTTTTTCCTATGACTATTATGTGTCTTTTGGTTTTCCTTTTGGTGGCACCTAGAGGCAGAGGTGGGTCCAAGAGTTGAATTTTATGGGTTCTTACGACGACTTCTAATACACGATAATACTAGTTCACAAAAAATATAAATAGTTATGGAATATTTTAACACATATGTAGGATTTCAGCAAAAGCTACTGGTTCCCAGAAACCTGCACCCATCATGTTGCATCCACCCCCGGTGGCACCATCTCCCTAGACCACTATTCCATCCATTCCTCCAACAATTTTCAAGTAAAAATATTCCTCCAAACTCCTTTACATATTTTATTAATTGTGTAAGTGTACGAGTATTTAGTTCCTCCTTTAAACATTGAATTCTGCTCATTGTCTTAGAGATCTTCTTCTCTTCTTTCGTCATGTTACTAGAGTTTGTGCACTGAGGCCCTCGTTTGAGTTTTTATTTTCAATTGTGCTGAGAGTTTTCGTCTCTTGTTTTTTCCTTTTACTAGATTTGGATGTTAATCTCCCTTGAACAATGAGTTTTTCGCCATTGTTTGATCACTTTTTCCAGTTACTCTTCAGCGGCCGATTCAAGCTAATATGAAATTCAACAGGCTATTGAAGTTATA
>JAJJBR010000786.1:0-23136 GCA_022817965.1 Solanum lycopersicoides
GACCATCCCTTTCATTTGCCCTCCTCATACTTTAGGCTAAGGAATGCTTAAGTCACTTAGATTAGGTACTCAATCATTTACATAGTTACTACATATGCATAGTTCATTAGTTCATTAAGACTCATAATCACACTAAGACACTCACATAAGGATCACATAATGGTCTTTGGACAAGACCTTAGGACTCCACATAACACCTTCAAGAGTCTATTGTGCAATGTCTACAATAGCGTCCATACCACCACTAACCTCAGTAAACTTATCTAGTGCTAATTAGGTTACTTCCACACGATGAGAATATGGCAATACCGACATAGACCATGGTAGCAAAACATGGAATTCCGAAATTCTATCCTACTTCGAGAGGTTGTTCTACTTGCCATTGGTTAGAAACTTGGACATATCCCATGTGAGGCACAATGATTAAGGAATATGAAGAGCTTAATAAGCATTCAGTCTGTCTTTAACTGAATTCACCATTAACCCCTACTCATACTCCATTCGGCTGCTAGCCTCGTTCTTCATAGCATTATTCACATTAAGTTCATATAAATAGGTTCCTTATCTATTTATTACCCACCTTTACAATCACCCTACCAAGCAAGTTCCACCTAGGGCATATCTCACTTTTAGCGAAAGAAGCTCACTAGCGATTTTCTAAGGGTTGCATATGATGCGTTTCCAAAGCCACCATAACCTAAGTCCATCCAACCTTTCATAACATGAAGGATAACCATTATGGCTACTACTTCAACAACATAACCTCGCCACTAAGTTCAAGGTTCCACATAACATTGACCTCCTATACATTAAGTCCCACCTATATTTATTATTCAAACTAAGAGTTATACACCTATATCAAGACATCACATATCCATAATCATATGTACATCAAGCAAGAGATACAAGTCAACCAAGACAATACATCACATACTTCACTTTTAACCCCATAATAACAAGCCATTCTAGAAGCTACTTCTAAAACAACCTAACATCGTCAGTCATCCTATATATCATCATAACTCATTAATATACTCCACATAGACTCACAAAGTCAAATAGGAAAATCCAAGACTTAACCCTAACACTATACCTCATAATGTCAAGTCAAAGTCTAACATGATCACTTAAGCCAACATACACTAGAGAATCATACATGACTTATATAACTTTCCCATGTAGATAAGTAATATCATACTCAATCATCAACCTACACAAATAGCACCATAGACTTCAAGTAATGCCAATCAAGGCCCTGCGTCATAAATATTGCAGTAAAGTTACGCGACAAGGCCACATCAATTGCAAATAGAACACGTAACACCGCCACCGATAAGTTACCCATACCAATCAGCACAAAATATCAAAGTTAATTAATATCAAATTAAAGAAAACGGGGCAGCATACCTTCATCCCCAATATCCACATCTTCAATTTAATGCGAAATTCAAAAACCAATTCAAACATCACACAGGCCCTTACCCATGGCCATGACACAATAATTCAAAGCAATAAACATAAAACTCAATGAATCTACATCAATTCATCTAGGTTACAATATAATATCAATTGACATATCAATTGAACACAATTTCTTATATCATTAGAAAGCCCGATAAAACTACAACCAATTCATCAAACTTAGCTTAAATATCAGAGTAACCCATTAAGTAGTTCTAAAACTAGGGTGTCACAATTCAACATGGTTCATAGGTAATATGTTGAAATCATCAATACAAATATCAATTAGATCATAATTTCAATGTTCAGAAAATTATTTTGCAATGCAAGAGACCCATGTAGAATCCGAAAATTGGACAATTCACTTTTAGAAAAACTTTGTAAAAACTTTGAGGATTGAAGCTCCTTGAGTAAATAAGTTGTCAAGGAATAAAAAGCCATCCTCCAAGGATGATAATTTCTTTCACTTTTAATGAAGAATTCTTTCCTTCAAAACGCCACACCAAGCTGATCCTTCAAGTTGGACTTCAATGGAGTCTTTGGGATTTTCTAAGTGACTTTGGGTTTTGATTTTAGAAGAATAATGAAGTCTCTAGGATGTTAACCACTTAAATAGTCAATTAAAATACCCCATAAGACCCTAAAAACCCGGCCTAAACTCTTATTTGGACATGTGGTGAATTTACAAGTTCACCCCTAACTTGGCAGAAGAAATCTGCGCAGGAGAACTTGGCTTGCGACGACTGCCTTGTGACGGGGCGTCACGGTGCAAAGGCCCGTCATGAACCCTCCGTTGCAAGCTCCAGTGCGTGCCAAGGGTTCCCCCTACACCTTTGTACAAGGCCCCCACGACGGAACCTTGTGACGGGGCGTCACAGCCATGAACTGGCCGTCGACTGCTCCGTCGCCAAGGCTGCCATGGGACAGCCTGCCATCAGGTTTTTGGGTCCTTTCCTCAAGGACCCTTTATGGTCCTTGGGATAATTTCCCAGACGTTTCCAACCTATATACGATAATCTATGAGTTTAACACCTCTCACATGAATTTCATCAAAATGAACACGTAAAACTCAACGAAACTCGCCCCAGACGTACAAGGTCGACTCAAGGCATATCTTTTCGAACGCCTTGAACGTTCTTGATCGTTTGACCTCCAAACTTCACGAAACTTTAACCACGTGCTATACATGCTATAATAACTCTATTAAGAACTTTAAAAACACCATGAAACACACATAAATACATATAAACACATAAGAGACAATTAGGTGACTTAGTCGTCAAACGTCTTAGTCGTCCCTTGACGTTTGACTTCCAACATCGTCTAATATTTTAGCTACTGCCTCTATTACCACATATTAAACATATTTAGGACCTTATAACACTAAGGACCAACATATTAGGCTCTAGTGCACTAAGCTATTTTGAGGTCTTACAGATACTACGTTTATCACATCTGGGAGACCCCTCTAGAGTAACATGGCGTACTTGACTCTCGGAGCTTATACAGCCCATAGCTATCATCATCGCATTGCCATAGTAATAGCGGAAAATTTAAAACATTTCATAGCACATCATATGCTAAAAACTTTACTTCATATATATATATAATATAAGTCATAATACATATTAGACCTTAAGTATTTTTGTCATCTTAGACTCAAAAAACACTAGAGTACATTAGGGCATATCCCTTAATACATAATACATAAAATACAATATTTAAGAAAATTACAGTAAAACTACACATTAGGACATCCTTGGATTTAAGGATTCCTTTTCTTGAGTTGGGAATCACATATCAAGCTCCTCAATCATATAGACATCCTTTAAGCAACCATAACCTACAGTTTGTGTAAAAAGTAGAGAAGAAGGAGTTAGTACAAAATGCACTAAGTATGACAATCATGCAAAAACATGCATTTAAAAGGGACATTTTCTTGAATCATATTTCATGCATTTTTTAGTAAATCTTCATAAAACATTTATCCAATAGCATATATATCATTCACATACTTCATATAAACATATTCAAAGTCCAAACATTACATAAGATCATACATAGAATTTAAACCATAATTGAGGTCACTTATAGTGAGCTCCTTTACCTTAACAGTGAACTCCTTATTTTAACTCATTAATCTTCCAAGTAATCCCTCTAGTGATAATTGGTGCAATGCATCACCTTATGGACATAAGGAAACCATACATACATTTACACAAGGCAAACATACCATCATAGAAGTATAGTACAACATAGGACACATTTAGCAATACCATAAGACTATTACAGTAAGCTACATTAAACTGTGTACATATACAAACTTCACTTCACATCAATGCATTATAGACCTTACTCATAATCCTACTCTAAGTCTACTAGTGCAATGTATATGTGAAGCCCCATAACCTCACACATACTTAGTAAACCTATCATAGAGCACAAGCCTTACCCACCAATTTCATACATCAACAAGTAAGGGAAGACAGCTTCATTCATGTCAATACAAGACCTTCATTCATATAAGTCATCTATACCAACATAATGCATATAAGAATCAGATCACACCATATAACTCATACCATGCACATCTTAATCACAAGTAGACAATACTACCATGCCCATGCATAAAGACATACCATAATTATAAACATTAGGTCACCTTCCTAGGACTTCTATGGGATATTTCTGCAATGTCTAGATGGGTCATTTTACTTCCACCTATTTAAGTAACCTCCTTAAAGTCATACTAGTTAGGATTCTACTCATTTACTTTCATTGTCCACTTTAATTTGGGAAAACTATAGCCTTAACCAACACTAAGACCATGGGTGCTTAAACATGGAATTTGTGTGTTATCTCCTCACACCAAAAGAGGGCATCTTACTTGCCAAGGTAAGACATAAGTATCAACTAGCATATTAGGTGATATCATTGCTAAGATCCTATGTGGGCAAGCATAGTTTATGGAACTTGGGGCCGTCATGGAAACATCTCTCTACAACTTTTTTGGTCATGAGTCTATCCACCCTGTGAGGACCGTTAGGGACCCTTACCTTCCCTCCTTAGGAAGGTGCCACCCCTTATCTACAAGTTCACTCGGTGCTAAGTTAAGTTCCCTTTATCGAAAAAGACTTTATTATCATTTCTTTATAAAATATAGGCTTACGAGAGTCATCCCCTCATTATGCTTAGCTCATAGGTCATAGATGAGACTTCATCAACCTAAATCATGTGAGAATCCATTCACATGGACATAACATATGTATTAGCACTATCTAGTTAAGGATACACTTGAGCACACTTTCAAGGCTCCTCTATTGACTAGATCATCATTCATATGTGTGTGTATACATATATGTGAGTAAAACTTCACATAACACATAAAGGTCACAGATGTTCATATATCAATGCATAAGTCTATAGGTAAACAATATGAGCAATACTTTCATATAAACACACTAAGACACTATGCACATTCATACTTCATCATATCATATAATCCATTTATTCATAATATGCCCATACATTCATTTTCATGTACATAGAAACCAACCTAGGAACTATCCTATCAGGGAACATGTGCAATGCATAGACAAGGTCCCATACCGCTTTCCCACAGTAGTACACCTATCAATTCATCCTAGTTAAGGGAACAAATATCATACTTTCATAGACATAAGCTTAACATGTATAGTAGTAGATACTAGTGAATATGAGAACTACCTTTCATTTAGACACCATGACGTATACTTCTTGTAACATGCATGAAGTGTGAGTGTGTGTACATTGGTCAACATGATCACATAATAACTGTCAACAAACTATTTAGGCAGACACTCCTTAGGATCACAATACACTTCAAGCATAGACCACACAACACACAATAGTATAGGCCACAAGTCAACTTCATATTACACTTGAAGACTCCTAAACATGATCTTACATAACCATTTACATGATCATAACAATAGTAACATAACCTAGATTCACAACTAAAGTAAAGACTAGGCACAAGTTACACATAAGGTGATCATCTTAACCACTCATTCATATAATCATCAATTTGACTTCAAGCTATGGTCAACACATATATAATGATAATAAAGTAAACATCGCCACCATAAGTGGACCATACCCACACAATGGCATACAAGCCTTCATCAACTACAATAATATACGAAAGTAGAAAATAGAAGAGAAGAGTAAATCTTACCAATCTTTTAACCTTGTGGTCACCATTGACCAATGCACTCTTTCATCTATAAATCAAGTATATGGCAGTAGATAAAGTACTATATCACATATAAAGTCATGTATAAGCTACTAAAGGATCATGCTACAACTAGTACTACACCTTAACATACTAGAAAGGTAGAAGAACATAGACCATTAATCAATTTCACTTGCATGGATCATAAATCATATTTAATTAATAGTATCAATCTAGTCAGTAGATAAATAGATCTTTAATAAAAAGGAATCATGCTCATCTAACCACAATTCGAGATCACATCACATACATAGAATTATTAATCGATAGACTAGATGAGCTTAGATCAACTCATATCAATCCTTATTCACCTTGATCATACACGATTTATATTTATAATTCAATCATAATATTAACCTTAGGCAATAGCTATAATCATCTTCACCTAATCGAATTCAACATTCAATCATTAAAAGGGCAATGTTACATTGAACTCCTAGAATTCTTAACTAGACATGTTCAATTCTTCATACATCGATCCACATGTATCCTTCATCATCAATTCTTAATAAATTCATGTAAGTAATAGTAGGTATAAGAAATTTAACGTAAGAGAATCAAAATTTAACCATTAAAAAGTCATGATCACAATGTCCATGCAAGGGCTAAATCGATTTTAAGAAAATACATGGGTTCATCATGCAATTGGATTAAAATCACGTTAAAACCAATACATTAACATCAATTCATTATGATTTAATCATTAAAAACGTTTTTAGAAAGAACTCATGGCTAGATTGAAGAAGAAGAGATTTGATCATGAAACCTTCTTTGAAAACTTCATATTAAATCTCCAACTGAAAGGTTACTTGGAGATGAAGGATTACCATGCCTGTGTCTAGTTGAAAACCTCTAAAAATTGGTGAATAAACCATGAGAATACAATCTACAAGTTTTTTTTGAGTTTCAACAACAATGTAGGTTTCTAGAGAGAATTGGTTTTCGGGGGAAGGTTTAATTTGTGAGCATGGGATTGGGAATGGGTTGATCACGTTTTAGATCACTTATTTACACAAAAAAAATAAGCAAATAAATAAATTAGGATCGGGTTAGGACGTGGGGTGAATTTTCCATTCACCCCTTTAATGAAACAGTGCACAAGACAGTGGCACCAGGCTGCATCGATGGATCACCATCGACGGCCAGTAGGTCCATCGACGGGCTGTCTGTGGATTCAGTTGATTGGACCTTGGCCTGTTCTTTGGTTGATCCTTGCCCATGCTAATTTTACATCGATGAGACCTCACCTATGGGCCGTTGGTCAACCAATTGGGCGTCGTTTGATTAAGTCGATTGACACTGCTAAGGCAGTGTCTCGACAGCCCTTTGGTCCTCTTGTGGGCCCTTTTGCGGTGCCCTTTAGAAGTCATACCTGGACGTTTCCAATGTAAATACAGCTCTTGACAAGTTTTTGACCTTCCACATCAGCTTCACCCAAAACAAATACTCTCAACTCATCCAAACATGCAAGACCCCATCAAGACAGACATGAAAAACTCAAGGGCTAACTTTCGAACATCTTCGACGTTCTTGGACGTTTGACCTCCAAACTTCACGAAACTCCATATACTACCTATAAAAATCAATATAAATCTTTTTTAGACTTCATAAGCTTATGACATAAAAATATAATCACGTATAAACACATGAGGCACATAGGTGACTAGTCGTCGAACGTCTTGGGCGTTCCTTGATGTTTGACTTCAAAATCACCTCAAACTTTACACACTGCCTCTAAACCATATTATAAGTCATTTTAGGACCTTATAACCTTAATACAAATACATTAGTATCTAGACACCCTAACTAATTTTGGGGGTCTTACAATTATATAATAGACAATACAACTTATGTCTAATTTTTTTTATTGATTTAATTTTTAATCAATATATATTTTAACCATCGTGATGACGTGAAGGACAACAGGGCTAAATTGAAAGATAATGTTTTTCAGCCTAGAAGGAATAACTGTGTGAAAGTACCATCCAAAAGTTTTGTTGACTTTGTCTAAATGAACGTGGGGGCAAAGTGCGCGCTAAATATGTGGCAAGTGGAGTAGGAAGTATCTTTTTAAATCTATTATGTTTAGGTTTTTGTAGGTTAGGATATTGTTGTTACATCGTATCTATATTTCTGATCTCTACTTTCTTCTGTAATTCTCTTCTCATCTATTCTTTGTTTCTTCTTATTTCCTTGCAATTCTATGTAATCAGTAGATGTTATAATCTGGCTCAATACCTAATATAGTTATCAGTTGGTTTTTAGTGTGTTTGTTCTGCAAATGGTAAACGACTCAAGCTGAAATCCAAGTGGTGATATGATAAATAATATGGTATATGCCTAAAAATTATGCTACTAATTTTTTTATCTATTGGGTTAATGGATGTTGTGAATTCGTGAAGAACGGTGATGGTGGAACTAAAGAAGAATATATTTGTGCTGATTGTGGATGCTTTACGAGTTTTCATCAAATGAATAGTCATTCATTATATCATCCTCCAGTACTTCGATCTCGCTTCTTTTACCCACATGTTATTCCACATGGTGGTGGAAATGCACCGGTTATTTTTCATCCTTTCATAAATTCATTTGTGCTAGTTCAGTACATCTAAAGGCCCGTTTTCTAATATTATCCCTAACCACATAAATCTTCAGTCCATAAGAATGGTCGTTGTGAGCGTTGTTGGCATTATTACTAAGGACGAATATTAACTAAGAAGTCAATCTTTATTTTATTAGCATAAAATTATGTTAATAAATTTTTAGTATGTTTTTTTACATTATAAAAGAGAAGGGAGAATATAAGTACAATTCGTAAAGTTCTTTTATTTGAATGAATTGTGTAAGTTCTTAATTTACTTCTAATTATCTATTTGTTTGATTTATTATTTGACGCACTGATACAATGGAAGAAAAGAGAGTAAATGTGTATATTTGACTATAAAAAGAATATAACATATTTTTAGTGGATTTGTCTTCTATTCATTAAATTTTTATTTATTGGAAAAATAACCTTATAATTCAAGTATTCAACAAATTATAAATTTTATATTATATTCTTGTGAGTTGGTTGTTTAATTATTTAAATATTTTTATTTCTAAAAAAATGTGTTTGTTTCACATTAAAAGCATGCTTTTGTTTATTATTCTTAAATTATTATTATTATTATTATTATTATTATTATTATTATTATTATTATTATTAGATGAGATTTTATTTAAAAACAAACAAAATATTATTAATTTTTTAAAAATAATTTGATGTTGAGCGAATCATATAATATATTTATATAAAAGAGAACCGTAGGTCCGCCTACATGGCGCCACCACAAGCAAGAATTTCATTTTAAATTTATTTATTTCCAAAACTAGTCTTCCTCTTTCATTAAAAGATATGACTTTTATGAAAATTTGCCACTTTAATGACGAGTTGCAGCTTTTATCAAAATTTGTGACTTTTATTAAAGGTTGTTACTTTAATGAAGAGTTATGATTTCTTTCAAAAGTTGCGACTTTATGATAAGTTGCGACTTTTATGAAAGATTGTGAACTTTCAGAAGGGTTACAACGTTTCAAAATAGTTGTGACCTTTCTGATAAGACACAATAAACATTTGTTCAAACTACCCTTTATTGTCTATAAATAGAGGAATTTCATCTCATTTTAAAACACCAAAAAATATTATTTTCTTCTTCTAGTTCTGCAAAATTAAATATTCGTATGCTTTGATCCTATTGAGTAACTTTCTGAAAGCAATTTTTTTTGAATCAATAAGTTGGTGAATGAAATCGTTCCATCATGAGAGAATTCTTTAAGCCTCTTGTATTGGAGGGGAATAATTTTCTTAATGGGACATTGTGCATTAAGTGGACTCGATTTTTTCCTTTCTATTTCATTCTATTTTTACATATCCTGATACAGTCTTTACACTAATTAATTTATGCACATCATATTAATTGTTATTTTTAAGTTCATGTTTTAAACTCTATTGTTTATGTTTCAGCAAAATTATTGTGTCATGTTATATTGAACATAAACACATATAGTATATATATTCATTGTGCAGATAATAATTATTGTACACTGTTCCAATAATTTATGTTTTCATATTCTATATTAAATTCTATGACTTAATAGTACTATATGTAAGCTTACATATTATCTATTTTTACATAGATACTTAATCTCTCACCTCTCAAGTGATAAAATCCATTATGCAAGTTCAACAGTTATAATTTCTTTCATGTTCAAGAGTATTTTCTTTTTTTGAATATGTTATCAAATTTTTGAAAATTTCTCATAAGACAAATATCACAATTGTATAATCTATGCAACTTACATGTTTCTTTTTTTTACGAAATGCTTTTGTCTATATATTCTTATTTTCTGCTTTATTTTCCTTTTAATGTTGATTAAAGAACAAATAATTTATTATTTCGTAAATAATTCATTCATTAGAGGTTCTTGGTTTATGTGCTAATGACAAATAATCAAATTGTTGGAATATTGCTGATATTTTTTAAGAACCTATTTTCTCATTATATTTAATGTATGGATATTAGTAAAAAAATACTTGCAAGTTCAATGCAATTATTATTTATGACTGCGCGAAGCGCAGACAACTATAAAACTTAATAGGTGAGAGTTTTAAAAAAAATTGTACGACCTTCCTTGATTTATTAAGGTAAAAATTGTGTGCATAGTGTGTTTAAGAAATTAAATTACATTGCATTGGTACACTTTTATTTACAAAAGTATTTTTATTTTATAAAACATAAGAATTTAAATATTCCATTTTTTTGTATGAGCGGATAAGTATTTAATTTGGATTGATATCTCGCATCTTCCACCATGTTGAATCAACTATGAAATGTTGCTATCAACCCCCATACTTGAAAATGAAGTGATTCGTTCACTGAAAATAAGGTTGAATTTCCTCAAAATTTTTATGGTAGATCTTTCGAAATTGAATACAAATAAAGATATAAACTGAGACAAAAATATTTTATGTAAAGAGAAGAAATAAATATAATTTGAGATGTTGAAAAATAAATTGTGAGAAAATAAAAAAAAGCATATCGATAATCCATGTAACATGCCAAATTGTTGTTATTTTATGCACCATGTATTTTTTAAATTTAATTTTTTACCTCAGTTGCTAAGTTTGATACATATCTACTGATTGATTTGGAAAAAGAAATAGAAATTATTGTTAGGATTCAAAAGGTCTTACTTAACTACAAAAAAATGATTTTAAGGCAAATATTTATCGATAATAATATATATAATTATCGTTATATTATATTTTAGTGACAATAGTAAACATGAATATTTATAACCAACACTCTATGTGAATATTGTTAAAGACTTTACTAGTCTGAATTAACATTAACTCAACTATCACTATATATTTTTGCGGCATTAAATCTTTCAACTATGCCACTAAAAATCTAATTTGTTAAAGTGATTGTATCTACTAGAACTCATAAATTGATGTCACGGGCTAAAAATGGACGTGATGACACCCATCTTATCCCACCAAGACAAGTCAACCAAAAATAGAACCATGACGACAAAGTGCAAAAAATAAAATAATATTAAAAGTTTAATAACAATCATTAATGCGAGTAACAAGTCACCTTAACTTAATCCCCAAAACCTGTTTGTGACGCGCACAATCCTCTACTGTATTGTAATGGATTTGAAAGAAAAACAGAAGTATCGAATGATATTGTCTCTATAGCATAAATAAATCATAAATAGAAGTAAGAGGTACGTTAAAATGACAAACAATTACTTTAAAAATCTCCATAGGAAATCTCAGACAAGAAGAGAAGAGAGTAATCACAAAGATAGGGGATCGTATTCTACACAAATGTAGAAGAAAGAAGTGAGTAGCAAACAACACGGTACTCAACAAGCAAATTCTTTATTAAAAACCTAAGGGTATGGAATAGGAGTACTTCTACCAGCCCTACTGTACATCCACAACTACAACATGCATAAAACCATCTCAACTTAACAATTCATATTTTTAGTAGCACATGGATCAATAAAAGCACTCCAACAATTTTTTATCAACAATTCCCAAGATCAAGTTCATAAATGACTGCAAGTTCCAGTAAAGGCACTCATAAGTTCATAAATGATATAGGTATGTAATGAAATTGAATGGAATGTGAAGTATAGTGATGCATGTCTACCTAGAGATACACACATGTTGCCTCTATGTCCGGGACCCATGGGGAACTTATCACTCCATGCAGCTACCGCAGCGTGCGATACAACCCTCGATTTAGAATTTGTCGCACCTTTTGACACGTCCCTCGTCAAAAGAATCTGGTGCAACGTCCGTCACATCCCCACTAAGGCGAGACCCATGAAAATGAATGCGGAACTAGTAGAATTTTGTTAAAAGGAAATTAATTATTTGCTTGCTAAAAGCAATATCTCACCATTCAAATCACCTCGAAGGTTCTTGCCTCTTACCCAACTATAAGGAATAAAACTAAGAACATAAGTGGAAGATGAACAGGATGTCCTTTAAGACCTTAGTAGTGATGTGAGCTGGTCCAGAGGGCCAAACGCCAGCATTTCTAGTTCAAACGAGGCCAGAGCAGAGATGACCAAATTTATCACTTTATATGTGCTATATTACATGGATTTTTTGTGATTCATGATCCGATGGGTTTTGACCTAAATTCTTTGTGGGCGTCAAGAGCTTATTAATGGTGTGAGCTGGTCCGGAGGTGAAAACCTAAAATTTATTGTTACTTTGAATGAATTAATGTTGTACAATTTACATTAACCAAATTAAATATTTTTTTATCAAATCTGTTTACCAACCAAATTGACAAACAAATAACTCAAAGTAACATTGTTAGTTCGTCTTCTCTGTCATCTAATCGAGAAATGTAAGTTGCGTGTGAAAAGATTGTACATAGTATGTGGGAGAATTATATTATATACTAGACACTACAACTTATGTCTATGTTTTTATAGAATTAATTTTAATCAATAAATATTTGAATATATTTAGAATAGTTTTGTAATAGTATATTATGTGATTATATAAACTTTTGCTTATTTGTTAACATTATCATAAGAATTGAAACAGTTTTGATAGTTTTAATGTTATGGGGTTCTATGATTCCGGGAAAAAGTGCACCATAAAATGTACAAAAACACCGTCAAATTAATCTGATAATTTCATATCGCATGACTAAAAGGGACCAAAATATTTACATCAAATTAATAGATGTATAACATGTCGCTAAACAAATATGTTTTTTCATCTAATCATTCAGCTAATTATATATATTCAGACTTATTTAAATCATTTTTAATCTGTATATATATTTTCAAAAAGTTTGTAAATATATTTTTAATGGAGCGTAAATAATTTCACGTCTACTACATCTAATCTCATCATTAGATTATATCAATACTTAATTACTGATTTGTTAACAAAAAACTAAAACATTTGTTACATCCACACTATTAAAGAGCACTTAAACTCAAATCAAAATGCTAAAGAAAAAACATCAGTCTTAAGTCATTAGAAAAATAAAAGAATTAAATGGAGAACGACTCAAGCTCAAATTCAAGTGGTGATATGATGATAAAATATTGTATATGTCTTAAAATCATGCTACTAAGTTTGGTGACTATTCTATTGATATATATCGTGAATTTGCAAAGAAGGGTGATGATCGAACTAAAGAAGATTATATTTGTGCTAATTTTGGATTCTTTAAGAGTTTTCGTCGAATGAATAGTCAGTCATTGTATCGTCCTCCAATACTTGGATCTCGCTTCTTAACCCCACATTTATTCCACATGGTGGTTGAAATGTACCTCTTATTTTCCATCCTTTCATGACTCGATTTGTGCAAGTTTAGTACACTAGAAGGCATGTTTTCTACTATTATTCCTGACCTGATAAATATTTAGTCCATAAGAATGTTGTTTTCTGACCTTTGTTGGCGTTATTACTCGGGACTAGGAGTGACAATCGAGCGAGTCGAGTCGAATATGAGTCGATCAAAAATGAGTCAAATAAAAATGAATAAGTTATCCGACTTGACTCGACTCATATTTTAAATGGGTAAAACGAGTTTACCCAATGGATAATATGGATAATCATATTACCCATATATATTAGAGATCCTGTTAAATGCTATAAAAATAAAAATTAAAAAATCAATTAACTCCACCCGTACCAACCTCCCCCCCCCCCCAACCACCTCCAAAAAAAATGTAAAAAAACCATAATAATAAAATAAATTCCAGCCACCCACTCCCCCTGCCCCCGTCTCCCCTCCCCCCCTCCTCCCACACACACCATCCAAAAAAATATTAACAATTTTTTTTAGAAAAACCAATAATAATTTTTATTTTTAAAAAATTGCCACCCTGCCCCTACTGCCCCCCCCCCCACATCCATTACCCCCTACCAGCCCCCCCCCCCCAACCCCCCACACACCCATCAAAAAATAAATCATTACTTTTTAAAAAAAAATGCATTAAATTTTTTAAAAATAATTTCGTTAAATTTATTTAAAAAATTACCACACACCCCTACCCCCAGCCCCTACCAGCCCCTTACCCCCCTCAACACCCCATCCCAAAAAGAATTAACAGTTTTTTATTTTTTTCGTTAATATTTTTTTTATTTTTTTGAAAAAAAATTATCACCCTACCCCTTACCCCCTACTAGCCCCCCCCCCTCTTACCTCCTACCAGCCCCTCCACCTTCAGCCCTCACCCTGACCTACCACAACCTATCCAAAATTAAATGTAAAAAAAAGTTTCACGTTTTTAATAGATATTATTTAATAGAAAAAAAACTTTCTTACTACCCAATTCTTTATCACTTTTTGTTGTTCGCTTTTACTCATTTTATCCATTTAACTACCCATTTTAAATGGGTTAATATGGGTATTACTCGTTTTTTACCCATTTTCAAATGAGTTTGATACCCAACTCATTTAATATGGGTAATGTGAATGGATATCCATATTTGTTTACCCATTTGCCACCCCTACTCGGGACGAATATGAACTAAGAAGTCAATCTTTATTTTGTTATCATAAAAATATGTTATTAAATTTCTAGTATGTTTTTTTTTACATTAAAAAGAGAAGGGATAATTTAAGTTGAATTTGTGACTTTCTTGGTTCATTATTTCACGCAATATTACAATGGAAGAAAAGGGAGTAAATGTGTATATTTGACTACAAAACGAATATATTGCTGGGTTTTGTCATCTATTCATTAAATTTTTATTTATTGCAAAAATAATGTTATAATTCAAGTATTTAACAAAGTATAAACATTATTATTCTTCTGAGTTTGTTGTTTAATAATTTAAATATTTTTGTATAGTAAAAAATGTATTTGTTTCACATTAAAAGCGTTATTTTGTTTCTTCTTCTAAAAATAATATTAATTATAATAGTAATAATCATAATAAAAATAAAATAGCATGTTCTTTTTTTTTTATCTTTATTATAATTTTATTTAAAAACAAAAAAAAATTATTATTGTTTTTAAAAAAAGAATTTAATGTTGAGTGAATAAAATATTATAAAACTTAATAGGTGAGATTTTTTTAGTTTTTCGTATGACCATACTTTATTTATTAAATAAAAAATATCATGCATAGTGTATTTAATAATTTAAATTAAAAAACTTTGGCATACTTTTATTTACAAAAGTTTTTTTGTTTTATAAAACACAAGAACTTAAATATTCAGTTTTTTTGTATTAGAGGATGAGTATTTAATTTTAATTGATATGTCACATCTTACGTCGTGTTGAATGAAGATTGAAATGTTGCTACCATCCACCATACTTTAAAACGACGTGATCCCTTCACTGAAAAGAAAGATTGAATTACCTAAAAATTTGGAAGGTAGATACTCTAAAATTGAGTTCAATACAAGATATTAACAAGACAAAAATATTTTATGCAAAGAGAATAAATATATAAAATCAAAGATGTTGGAAAATAGAACGAGAGAATTTAAAGAAAAGAATATCAACAATCCATGTGACACAGTTAATTGTTGTTATTTTATTTATCATTTTTAAAAAAAAAAATTAATTTCTCACCTTACTTGCTAGGTTTTGATAGAGATCCACATATTCTTTTAAAAAAAATAAAAGTTATTGTTAGGTTTCAAAATGTCTTAGTTAACTCCAAATAAACTATTTTAAGGCAATTATTTATCGATAATAATAAAATTATAATTATATTATATTTTAGAGATAATTATATATATGAATATTTATAGCCACCACACTATGTAATATTGTTAAAGGCTTTAGGTTGTGTGAAATAACATTAACTCAATTATCATTATATATTTTTGCGGGGATAAATCTTATGGCTAGAAAAGAAAATAATGTTTCCACCAAATATCTATTATGTTAAAGTAATTATACAAATGCTAGTAATTATACAAATACTGAAATTCATAAATTGATGTCACGACCTAAATATTGATGTGATGACACTCTTCTTATCCCACAAGGACAAGTCAGCCAAAAACCGAACCATGACGATAAAGTTAAAAAACACGATAATATTAAATGTTTCATAACAATCACTAATGAGGATAACAAGTCAACTTAACTAAATTCCAAAAACAAGGTTGTCACTTGCACAAATATCTTATGTATAACAACGGATTTGAAAGAAAAATACAAATCACAAATGATAATGTCTCTAAAGGAGAGCAAAATCATAAATATGAGTAAGAGGTATGCTGGAATGACAAACAACTACCTTACAGATCTCCATTATAAGCCTTATACAATAAGAAAAGAGAGTAATCAGAAACATCTGGGCTCGTAATCTACACAAATGTAGAAGAAAGTGGTGAGTACCAAATCACACGATACTGAGGAAGCAAACTATTAAACACAAAGCTAAGGGTATAAATTATAGTTACTACTAACACCCCAACCGAACCTCCACAACTACAACCTGGATAAAATCAGCTCAACCTAACAATTCATATTTTCAGTATCACATAAATCAATAATTAGACATACCACCATAGAAAATATCTTAAAATAGAAAGAACCAATTTTGAAAGAGAAAAATCTGATTTTTTTTTCAAATTAAGCTTACGTTATTAGTTTTTGGTCAACTTCATTCGATCATAATTTTCGGTACAGGATGAGTTAGGTGACCCACAAGATATAAAATCAAAGGTCTTGGAATCCTATTTCTAGTGCTACCAATTTAGCTCATTTTTGAGTCCGGATGAGGGTGATTTTATCATTTGAAAATATATCTATACAGTCAAGGAATGTTTCTCGAATTTAAGAGGGGTATTTTTTTCTTTCCTTACCCAATTATATTTATGAATTTTTTTGTAATATTTAGGGGTCAAAACTGATTTGGTTCAGTTTTGCAATCCTAATTTATGAAATGTTTTATACTGGAGTTCAAGAAGAGCAGAAAAAGGAGAATTGTCAAGGCATTCTTAAAGTTTGCTTGCGAAACGAAGGTTGTTTCACCAAGTGTTTGATCCCTAAGTGGTATGTGAGTTCTTATAGTGTTGGGTTCATTTGCCCACACACCAACAATGTTATCATCAGTGAAGTTTTTTTCTTGAAGTTGATGAGTTTGAGTTCTGGATTAGTCTCTTGAAGTATTGTTCCCGTTCTTGAATTAGGATAGTTTTGATGGTTTCTTGACATAACTATCAAATTTTAAGAGTTGGTTATGAGCAGATTCTAGCGAGCTTTTGTTTACTATTCGAATCTAAGTGATTTGGAAAGAAACCCTTCGATTCTAGGCTAAAAATGAGTAAGAATATTCATCAGGGTTTTCGGGGAAAGGGTTGGCACGTCGGCCCACAAACGCGCCAAAAGAGAGGCTCTGTAGGTTGAAGTCTGGTGCCCTGTGCCACCCTGTGCTCCCCAACTGTTGCTCTATAGTTCAAGGGCTGGCGCCCTGCTCCACTAAGTGCGCCAGGGTCACCTGCCCCCACCCCGTTTATGTCGCTTAGCCCAACTTCTTTTATGTGATTTAGCCCACCTGAATTCGTTCAAAGTATTCCTTCAATCCGTATTGATTCTAAACACTAAAAACTACTTCTAAACATCAAGAAATCATTCATAACATGAGAGAATAACCTTTAATCCATAATTTAAATTCAATGTAGAGCTATGAGTCAAGTCTTGAGTGTTCTTTCTAGTTTGAAGTTTTTTGCAAAAATTTAAAGTATGTTTCAAAACTTATTTGAGTTTGAGAAAGAGTATATTTAAGTTAATTTTCTTCAAAATGATATATGGGGAGTAAGTATTCCCAAGAGTAAATTTTTTTCACATTTAAGATGAGAGAAAACATTGATTTCCAAAAGGGGTTTTGAGTAGTTTTGAATACTATCTCATTTAAGAGAAAGAATTTTGAACAATAATGTCAAACCATAGAAAGAGTTATGTTTCAAACACATGAGATACTTACATTTTTAGAGTAGTATTGATCTTTGATATGGGGATTAGTTCAGATAACTCAGAATCCTAAAAAACCATGTAGCCATCATGGGTAGATAGGGTTATACTTTTTAGATGATTTCTTCATTTTTAGCATAGACTAGTGGATAAACTTAATAGTAGGTCATATACCCAAACAAAGTATAGAACAGTTCTAGCAACGTGGGCTAGACAATGTATCATCTCATAGCTCATAGTGATGGCTGTCAGTTAGAGGATCTCCTACAGAGTTTACTTTGTATTTTTATAAACAAACATAGTTTATTTTATATTCTTGCATTCAAACTGAGTATATTGTATGTTTAATTACATTTAGTCTTTATCTATTGTTTTAAAAGAACTTTCTTATTCTGCATTCCTTATTACATCTTTGTATTGAAATAAGTTGATTATCCTTGAGTTGAGTTGAGATGAGGTAAGTGTTTCTTTCGGTTCTAGTTCAAGCTTATGTCTTGATTATATTTCCCCTCACATGCTCGTACATTTCATGTACTGACGTCATTTGGCCTGCATATTTTATGATGCAGATACAAGTAACCAAGATCAACATCCATTGCTTTGGTGATCCAATTATGTTTCATAGTTGTTTGGTGATCCTCACTTTTAAAGGATACCTTTATTATGTTCTGTCATTTCAGTTTTGTTAGCATGATTAGGGGTCTTGTCCCGACATCCCTCATAGTATTAGAGGATTCATAGATAGATATACAGTAGTTCATTAGTCTTGTTTTTTCAGTTGTTTAGTTCTAAGACTTCAACTGCCGCTTTGGGTAGTTGAACATTTCCTTTTAGAAACATTCTCAATTTATTATTTGAATTATCTTTTGTAATTACCAGTTTCCATTGTTATGGAAAAACCAATGAGGAAGGAATTTTGTCCAAAAAACTTCTAAGTAGTAACTTTGAAATTTCAAGCCTAGGACAGACATAGATAAAATCTGAGTCAGGTGAAGATTATAGTCATATGGTAAGGACTTAGGGATCTAATTATGAATATGAGCATAGGAATGGATAACAAAAGTTTTAAGGAGCGTGTTAGACTAAACGAAATCAAATTTGAGGGAGTACAACTCCCAAAACTAATATTGGTGTGAAAGGGTAGATTGGAACTCACGTTCTAAGCTTTTGTCTCCGTGCAAGCTATTGGGGCAAAATTAATGCAGCTAGGGCAAGGTTTTTGTGGCCGGATTGGGTCCATACTGGCTGACCAATCTTTTCCTAAGTCAGGAAAAACCCTAATTTTGTTATTTTCTGCAAAACATTGTTATGAAGAGCTAAGGGAAGAGCCGGGATGATTCTTTGCAATAATTTCCATAATTTATTGAAAATGAAGGTAGGTTAATTAGTCCAATATTTTGTATTTTGATTTCTAAACCCTAGAATCTTGGGTAATTATCATTGGAGAAGGTCTTTGATTGTAATTAATTAATGGGAAAGCCCTATCTGAACATTTGGATCATGGGGTAGTCTTAGGTAAATAAGTTTGTTATAATCAGGGTAAATTAAACCTTGTTTATAGACCAAGAAAGAGATGAAAGACTTCAAAAAAGGGAAGACTCAAGTGTCTTAGGAATATTCAAGGTTAGTTTTGAGGTAGATGATGGTTTGATTTCTTGTAGTATGATATATGCTGGAAAATTACCTCATTGTATGTGTGAATGTATGTGAATAATGAAATGTGAATAAAATCTAATGAAATGATTATGTGTGAACAATACATTCCATGAACCTAGTACTTGATTGTATGAATATTGGTATTGTTTATTATGGGTGTTATTTTGAATATGGTAGTGATGACTATATGGATATCACGTTCTGACACATATATCTTATTGGGTTTCATGTTCCAAAACATATGTTATATCGAATGTAACATTTCAATATAGGTATATTGGATCGGGTGTCATTTTCTCACTCCAAGAGTTGGGTGTGGGTTCCGTGAGAGGACTACTTGTCACTATTATCTTCATGTTTACCTATCGTTGATATTGCGAAATTGGATGTTATTCCTACAATGATAAGTGAATTATGTATTATGTATATGCGTTCTTACTGTGTTGTAAGTTTTTGTGTATATTTTGCTTATGAGAGTAGTCGTGTGATCCTACATGTACACTGTTGTTTTTGTACTGAGACTTCACTTTCTCATTTTTTGCTTGAGTACAATGCATCTTCAGTTGGCTATTGACATACCTCAGTTAGGAGACTATTGATCGCGATCAAATTCTAGGGTGAGCCAATTATTTAAGGTTGCAATGGACATGTCTCTTATTTACACTTCTCTTATCGGACTTAGACATTCTGTTTAGGATATTAGGTTTAGCTTTTAGGGTTTTGCCCCCATTTTCTTACACTAGTTTGTCAATCACAATTTAGGTATAATGACGTTCAGTTCTAGGGGTTGAATTTCTTCGTTAGTGTTTTGTTAGACTTTGGAGATTATTGGAACTCTGTATTTCTTTAGTTATTCAAACCTTCTTCCATATATTTAAATGCTTATTTTTTATTAAATTACTTGGTTGGGTTGTAGTAATTGTTCTCCCAACAAAGGGTTAGTGTGGGTGCCAATCACGACGATCTGTATTGTGAAAAAATTGGTATCAGAGCCCTAGTTTTTTTTTATTTCATTGCATCAAAAGGAATCTAGTAGTCTCGTATAATGGTAAAGAGACGTCTGTACTTTTCTTTGAGAGGGTACAAGACTTTAGGAAATCTTTATGTCTTATTCTCCTTTCTACTATAACTTTATTCCAATTGGTATCTGGTTATCCCAATTTGTATCTAAGTCTCTATCACTCATATGTTCTCTAATAGACCTTGAGCCCCAGCTGAGAAAGTTCATATAGAAGAGTCCCTTCTGCACCTCAAGAAGAAGTATAAGGAACTGTGAAGATTGAAGACGGAGAATGTTGGACCAGACGATGATGTGTCGGCTGGGAATACATGCATTTATCCCTTAGACCCACTAATATATTAGTAGATTCTGTCTTTCCTAAAGAGGTTGGTTGGCCCTGGAGTTCTTCCCACAAGGAAAGCTCCCCAGCCTACCTAAAACCACCCCCTTTACTGCTACTATTCCTAGGGTGGATGGAGAATTAGGTTCTGATGTGTTCATCCATCCCTTGCTGGGTCCTGTGATGACTAATAGTGAGCATGAAATATTTACTATGTTTCTGATATATAAGTTGCTTGTGTTCCACGATTTTGAGAATGAGGATGCCTATGATTATTATTTTTTGGATTGTTATGGGAGGCTTCACATGTTGGGAATTGTACACCAGCATGGAGTATAATTTGTGACCTTTCAATTTCAAGGTGAGGATAATAAGTGCTGGAGGCCTATGAAGAATGTAGATCATTATTCTTGCCCCCTCTTATATAGAATAAGTTCCATGATCTTTTTTTGTAGAAGTATGTGTCGCGGACTTTGATGAATCACAAGAAGGATGAGTTTATGGATTTGGAGTAGGGTGGTATGACTTTAGATACCTATGAGGCGAAGTTCAAAGTCTTGTCCAAATATGTTACCCAGTTGGTATCTTTAGAGGAGGAGAGTATTCGTCAAGGAAGTGAACCTCCAGATACATGTATTGTATTTTCACATGACTTTTATGAGTAAAAGTTTTAATGAGGAGACACAAGTTGTGAAGAAAGTGGAAGCTGTCAGTCGTGATGGGAAAGCCAACGCTTTGGGTAAGAAGCCCATGAGCACAAGTAACTTTCATTGTTCCTACTCTAGAGGTTCAGGTAGGGCGACACTTGCATACTGTCCAATTTAGTGAGTCATGCCCGTTTCTACAGTTGGTTACTCGGGAATTCACAAACAATTTTATTCAGTATGGTCAGGGAGCCAGACTTGCTTCTGATGGGAGGATCTTTTGATTGTAGTTGCTACAATTATGGAGAACATGATCATATGAGGAGACATTGTCGCCATTTGCTCATGTGTGACCCCATGCAACACAAAACTAGAACAATGGTATTAGACGGAGCGGTAGTGATGGAGTTTGCATCCACAAGGTAGGCGATGAGGAAATAATCGAGGCCGTAAAGGCCAGGGAAATTGTATTGCAGTTAAAGGAGTAGTGCATCCAGACAAAGAGGTCACCTGTCAAGTTGACAAGGCTATTATGCCTTTCCGGGCAAGACCTAAGGTGATGCGTCTGAGGCAGTGATCACATGTACTATTCTTGACCGTGAACAGATGACTATTGTCTTGTTTGATATGGGTTCTACTTATTCATGTGTCAGTTTAGTCTGTCTTGGGATATTATGTTGTTTGTGACGTACTTGATGCCCTCATCCATGTTTCTACCCTAGTTGGAGAATTTCCTAGTCACCCATGTCTATGTCAAAACTTATGCATCGCGTCAATTTAAGGTGAATAAGAGGAATTACTCGACACATGATTTGGAGTTGGCAGCGGTCGTGTTTGCTTACAAGATATGGAAACATTAGCTTTATAGTGTCAAGTGTAAGGTGTTTAGTGATCATCGTAGTCTAAAACATGTATTCACTCAAAAGCACATAAATTTGAGACACAGAAGGTCGATAGAGTTACTCAAGGATTATGATGTTACCTTCCAATATAATTTGGGTACGATTAATGTGGTGGCAGATACAATAAGACAAAAGACGGTAAGTATGGGTAGTTTAACTTGCTTGGGTGTATACAAGCGACACTTGGCCAAGGAGATTTACGCCTTGGAGTCTCAGTTCATGCAGTTCAGGATCTCAAAGAGAGGTGAGGTGTTGGCTAGCAATGATATTACACCACTTTCATTGAGGAGATCAAGTCCAAGTAGTTTTAGGATGAGAGGTTGAATAAGCTTAGAAAGGAGAAAGTGTCTAGTAAGGAACAAGATGTGGTTTTCGCTACGTTTGATGTC
>JAJJBR010000786.1:24136-69097 GCA_022817965.1 Solanum lycopersicoides
TTCCTTGCATGGTTTTCTCTTTATGAAGGTCCGCAGGTGTGCCCATTTGGAACATTGATCAGCTCAAGAACCCGCAGGGCAATGTTGACATCGGCCTTATCAGGGATGAGGCCAATGAGTTGGCTCCACATAGAGGGCCCCGCCCGGAGGTGGTCCCACTTGGTGAGAACCTGGCAGATACTATAGAGCATGCTCATGCGGCTTCCCAGGCTGCTTCTGCACCCACTGACACTACCCCGGTCGAGTCTATCCTGTGTAGTAGCACTGCCCCGAGTTCCTCTCACTCGGCTCCTTCCGCCACTCTGGTCCCACTTGCTAGGGTCCAGAAACTCGAGGCACAGATGGCTACACTTCTGCATCACATCCAGCCTTGGATGCAGAGGTCTATTGCTGAGGCAGAGGAGCGCTTGGAGCGCAAGATGACACAGCACACAGAGAGGAAGATCGCAGAGGTGCATCAGCGCTTAAATGCTTTTGAGTTGCGAGTGCTAGCCCGACCAGCACCTCCGGTGGACATGTCGACCCTTCAGGCTGCGGTTGCGAGTTTGCGGGCTGATCTTGATATGATTTTAGAGTCTAGGGTGCCTGAGTCTGAGGCCCCTTCTGCAGAGCCTGCTGAGGACACAGTGATGGCTGCTCTTTTTGCCACTTCTGATGTTCCACCACCTCCCCCACGAGATCATGCCAAGAGGCGCAGGGGTCGAGAAGAGTATGAGGCTAGGGTGATGAAAAAGGAGCGCCGTGAGATGGAGGCTGCGAGGAGAGCCTCGATTGCTGACGAGGAGGCCCGTATGTTGAGGGCTGTCGAGTTAGCTGCCGGGGCGTCTAGCTCCAGAATTGCAGATACAGTGAGAGGCACTACTGATGGTGCTTTTGCTGCTGAGGACACTACTGAGGGTGTCCAGACTATGGAGGGAGTGGGTTCCGGAGAACCAGACCCACCAGCTTGCTGATCGCCGGCGCTTAGCGCCTCAGGTTTGCTTCACTTACCACTCGCGTATTTTAGTTTTTTTTATGCATTGGGGACAATTCCATATCTTTTGTTTGGGGTGGGGTAAATGGAAAGTGAGTACTTGGGTGAATTCTGAGAAGCCCAAGTTCACGATCCTCTTTTGGGGTTTTCTTGCCTGTGTTCTTTTTCCCCAAAAGACTGATTACTTTTATTGTTGAACCGGCATGTCATATCTTATGTACATAGTATAAATCTGAAGCATGATGGCTAAAACAAATATGATATCCCGATAATCAAAATAATGCATGACTAGGCATAGTAATTGATAATTGTGTGGTTTGAAACATGAAATAAAGACACACTACTGAATGATCCTGAATCTAAGACTCAAACTAGGTGTCTAATAATCTGGGAATGTAAGGAATGTCAAGTGAGTGTGAGGTGAATTCGAATGTCCACCATTAATACTGAGCTAGAACTTGCCTTGTTAGTCTTGCTAAAAGTGAGCCAAAACAAACAATTAGAAAAGGATCATAGGCCTTTGTTCGAAATAGTCAATCTTGAGCCTAAAAATAATAGAAAACCAAATGAAGTTAACCCTTTTTTGATCCAAATGATTTGAGCCTAAAAACAGATCTTTCTTTTTCATCCCAACTGATCCTCTCGGGGAACAACGTGTTGGCCCTGGTCCCTCCTTGGACATGTGCACCTCAGTTTATGCGAAAAACATAAGTTGAGGGTGGCTAATAAGCAACCTTGTCGTGGCCCTGACCCAACCATGGGTATTGTGAACCTTAACTCATGGCAAAGTCATGACTTGAGGATGGCTGTTATAAGGAATACTCCGGAAAATTGGGGTTGAAAGTATGAAGAGGAAGAAAGAACAAAACAGAAGTGACTAAAATATATATATATATATATATATATATATATATATATATATATATAATGATAATAAAACACAAGAAAAGAGAAAAGTCACTTACATATAAGGATGAGAAAGGGAAAACAACAAGGTAAAAAGAAAATTGAGAAATTGGGCGAAATAGAATGATAGAAAGGTGGTGCGTTTAGTCGATATGTCAAGGAGGGAAACAAGTCACTAAAGGATACCTAAATATACCCTACCTGACCCTGAGCCTATGTTACAAGCTAAAAAGTCCTATTGTTATCCTAAGAGTTGTATGGCAAACTTAAAGCAGTAAAAATAAGGGCAAGCCTATGGCAATATGTATAAATGAGTTGTGGATTTGTTCTGAGAGTGAGTGTCGAAAAGTAATCCTTATACTCAAACTGAAATCATTGTGTGAAAAATGAGGATGTTATTTGAAGTGAGGACAGTAGTTGCATTACTGGAAATATTAGCACCTCGGTGAGAAATTGAAGAGGATAGGTGTCATTGCGTAGTGAGTTTGTGATATGGTCTAATTCTACATAAGTCAATGCCTAATAGTGATAACATGCATGAACATAATGAGAATGATCGGGATTGATAGCCAAATGATTGCGAAAGCTAAAAAGCGAATACTCGTGTACAAAGATTTTCTAGTGAGTCATAGTGCGTCGCTTGAGGAGAAACAACGAATTTAAGTTGAGGGTGTTGATGTACCGTGGTTTCACAGTACTTTTAACTCTTTTTCCTTAATTTTATTGTGTGTCGAAAGCCTTTTTGTGTTGATTTTTATATAAGTTTCTCTTTGTTTGCAGGAAATCTGTCCAAGGATGAACGCGGAAGTTTTTGAGCAAGAAATGCAGAAGAGACCACCTACGGAGCCCATGACGGTCCGTCGAGGCAGTGACGGTCCGTAGGTGGCTTCATAGTGAGGAGAAAAGTTGCTGATGGAATATGGGGAAGTCTGACCAAGTGTGGGATTACGGAAGTCCATGACGGACCGTCATAGCCACGACGGTCCGTCCTGCTTGTTCGTCGTGATGATCAGAGAAGTAGTCCCAGTACCCAAATTCCAAGAAGTTCAAGTGTTTTGGAACGGAGACCCTCGATGGACCGTCGTGCTTGAAACGGTCCGTCATACTTGTCCGTCGGGGGGATGAATAAAGCAGCAGAAGAATGTGTGAAGTATGGGACGACGGAGGCCATGACGGTCCGTCACGAGGTCCGTCGACCCAGACGCGTTTGGACAGATTTTCAGTAAATAGAATCCTTCTTTGATTAGGTTTTGTTTTTATTATAAATAGTTCGAAAAACCTCATTTTTGGGGTTAGACTTTTGGATAATTTTAGTTCTCTTGTTCAAGTATTGAAGAATTAATTTCAGTAATTGATACATTTTTTCGGGAATTGATTGTTGGTGTTTTGTGTTGATTAATCAAGTTAAATTCTGGATTTTATTCTTTCTCATTAAAGTAAGTGCATGAATTCTTCCATTAAAAATATGAATTGTGTAATTATGACCATGGGTAACTAAACTCCATAGCTAGGGTTGTGGGAACCATGGGTGAATAACAAGGCAAAATCTAACTAAAATAACAATTCTAGAATGGTGTCTTGCATGTATTGACAATTCTTTCGTGTAGAAGTCTTTTTAACGGATGGCCTACATTAGAACTCGCCTTAATGCTACTTGCCGGACCAAGGAGGTAGATAATAGGAAAAGAATTATCAACATAGATTTAGTGTAGACTATCTAATAGGCTAGTATTGGTTGGTACGAGGTAATAACTTAGTCAAATACCGAATACAATGCTTAATATGTGGTAAAGATAAGGGTTAGTAAAGAAACACACGTAGCCGGACCAAGGTGCGGAGTAAAATTTTCTAGATGCCGGACCAAGGATTTAGAGATACATAACTTATCACTTTACATGCAAGATACAAGGATTGAATTGTTATAGTTAGAGTTATCAAGTTAGGAACCTGTGGGGAATACTTAAGCCCTAGTTACTTTTATTAATTTATTAACCTCCAAAGTATGAATCTGTTAGTTGTTTACTTTAATTTAGTTAATAATTTTATTTAATTCAGAAATAAAAAACCCCCTTTTTGTCTTTTGTTTTCTTGGAAAATAGTTGGCTAAATAGTAGTAATAATAGAATAAAGTTAAGTCTGAACTATTTTCCTCGTGAGATCGATCCCAACCTCATTAGTTGGGTTCTTTACTTGATACGATCGCTTTACTTCTTATTTGAGAAGTAAGTTTGAGCGTATCAGATAGCCATTATGTGATCATGTTGACCAATGTAAACACACTCACACTTCATGAATGCTTACCATGTAGTAAATGTTCATAGTGTCTAAATGAAAGGTTGTTCTCATATTCACTAGTGTCTACTACTATGCATTTAAAGTATATGTATGTGAAGTATTTTATGTGTTTCCTTACTAGGATGACTTGATAGGTGTACTAGTATGGGAAAGGGTATGGGACCTTGTCTATGCATTGCACATGTGTACCTTGATAGGATAGTTCCTAGGTTTGGTTTCTATATACATGAATATGAATGTATGGTCATGTGTGGTCTTAATGTGTTATGTGAAGGGTTTGCTCACATATATGTATACACACACATATGGATGATGATCTAGTAAATAAGAGGGGTCTTGATAGGGGTGCCCAAGAATACACTATAACTAGATAGGTGCTTGAATATGCTATAAGCATATGAGGAATGAATATCTCAAGCCTATGTTTTATGAAAAAATGTAAATAAAGGCTTTTCAATAAAGGAAACTTAGCTTAGCACCGAGTGAACTTGACAATGGGAGGTGATGACTTTCCATAAAGAGGAAAGATTCACCCTACAGGTACCACATGAGATGTTGACTTTCCTTTGAGGAACACTCGTCCAATGGATTCCCATGGGAAGAGGCCCAATTACCAAATGGTATGAAGAGGGAAAATCTATCTCTTAGTTCCATAACTATGCTTGCCACATAGGATCTAGCAAAGAGAATTCACTTAGGATGCTAGGATATATGCTAATGTTCTACCTTGGCTAGGTAGGAACACCTTCCATTGGTGTAAGGCTCTACTACACCAAATTCCATGTCTAGCACCCATGGTCTTAGTGTCGGTTGAGGCTATAGTTTCCCTAAAGTTAAATGGACAATGGAAGAAATGGAATAGGATCCTAACTAGGATGACTTAAGGAAGGTTACTTATTATAGGTGGAAGTAATGAACCCATCTAGACATTGCACAAGTAGCTCCTTAGGAAGTCTTAGGAAGGTGACCTAATGTATATGATTATGTTTATGTCCATATGCATGACTTAGTAGTATTTGTATATATTTTATGACGATGTGCATGGTATGAATCTATACGATGTGATCTAATCCTTATGTGCACTATGTTGGTCTACATGACTATATGATGAAGGTATTGTATTGACATGAATGAAGTTGGCTTTACTTGTGATGTTGATGTATGATGTGGTAAGGCTTGTGGTCTCATGAAGGGTCTACTATGTATATGTGAGGTTATGGGGCTTCACATGTACATTGAACTAGTAGGTTAAGATTGGGATTATGAGTAAGGTTCTATAAGGTACCATGTGAAGTAAAATTTCACTGTAATGTTCTTTATAGTTTGGCTTAAATGTGTATATGTTTTACTATACTTCTATGATGGTATGTGTTGTCTTGTATAGATAGTATGTATGTTTCCTTGTGGCCTTAAGGTGATGCATTTCACCAAGTATCACTAGAGGGTTACTTGGGAAGCTAATGAATAAAAGAGAAATTAGCTCACTGTTAAGGTAAAGGTGGCTCACTGTAATGTGACTTAAAAATGTAATAAATCCTATATGTGATCCTATGAAATGTTTGGCATTTCAATATGTTTATATGATGTATGTGCGTGATATAAATGTTATTGATTAAAGGTTTTATGAAGATTTACTAAAAAAGAATGAAGTATGATTTTCAAGAAAATGTCCCTTTTAAATCCATGTTTTTGCATGGTTGCCATACTTAGTACATTCTTGTGCTAATCCCATTCTTCTCTACATTTTACACAAAGTGTAGGTTGTGGATGCTTAAAGGATGTCTTGAATGGTGAAGATCTTGATAGATGATTCCGAAGCTCAACGAAAAGAATCCTTAAAGTTCAAGGATCTCCTACTTATGTCTTTAATGTAAAGTCTTTAAATATTGTGTAGTTATGTAATGTGTCTTATGGGTCGTGTCCCTAATGTACTCTAAATTTGTCGATTCTAAGATGGCAAAGAGACTTAAGGTCTAGATATGTATTATGACTTATGTTTTATGTATATATGAGATGAAGTTTCTAGCATATGATGTTCTATGAAAAGTTTTAAATTTTTTGCTAAATTTACTATGTCAATGCGATGAATGATAACTATGGGCTTGTATAAGACCTCCGAGAGGTCAAGTACGTTATGTTACATCTAGGGAGTGCTCCCCGGACGTGACAAACGTGGTATCATAGCACGAGGTTTATAAAGTGGATTTAGGTTCTAAAAGTTTCATATTGCCACGTCTAGTACAGTCTCGTAGCATTGATGGTGAGTCGCGACACATGAAATGGTACGGGAGGCTATAGGACGATAGAGTTTCCCTTCTTCATCACTCTTATATCGTGCCATAGAACTTAACTCTATAAGATCTCTCTCTTGTGTTTTCTTGTCCGGCGGTCTTTTAGATGTGATTGCTTGGATGAGATTGTCACTATGCTTGAGGGAGAAAAAGGTGAGTTAATGCTTAACTTTGTTTATGGTTGAATGAGTATGTTTGAAGGTGAATTTTGACATGTTTTGATGATGTTATGCCAAATATGGCTAAGTATGAGGTTTATGTGAAATAACATATTATATTTAGGAATGTATGTCATGATATAGTTAAAGCATGTTAGAAGTTATTATGGTTGACATGAGTTTCTTTTGATATAATGTGTTACTATATTGTGTTGCATGATGGTAGCTTTATATTATGATTTGAGCTTGAAATGCTTAGTGACTACATATGGAAGCATGCTACCCTAAGATTTTGTACTTAAAGGTGTTCAATGTTTCCTTTTGTATACATGTAGTCCTTAATAAGTTGCCTAGTATGGATTGGAGTCCTTTGTATAGACTTGATCCTAGATGTGATGATAGTGTGCTTGCGTTGGTAAAGTTTTGTATCTCATATGTCATGATTTTCCTAACAATTGCCTAAATGTTGCATTTTTGGAATTTGGAAGCATGTTCACTGTAATGATAGGCAGTTTACTGTGAAATTTTTTGGAAATCAACTAAATTGTTCTTTAATTGGAGCTTGTTGAAATTTGTATAGAATTGATTCATATTAACATGATAATGAATATATAAAAACGAAAATTGCTATTTGGAATGACGAATGAGAGTCTTGTGGCATGATGAGTTGTAGGATTGTTTCTAACTTCTTATTGTGTTGTGAGTCCCTTGATGTTGTGGAATTGGTGTCTTCCCTAGAATTGAGGGTAATATTCTTGACTTGGTAGGGTGATGATGTGGGTTTTAGTGACCTAGAAGTCACCTTACTGTATTGTTCTAGGGAAAAGAAGAAATATTATGGCTAAGTCTCTTTGTTATTTTCCCCTAATATTGTATGACCTTTGTGTCTATTGTATTGTATGAAAATAGTATGTGTTTGAATAGTATGACCTAAAATGATGATAGGGGATAAAATGCTTAGATGATAAGGTTTAGAATAACTTGGTGTTCCTATGTCAACTTACTGTAAATCCTTCAAAAGTAGTAATCACCTTTAAGTGATGAAAATGAAGGTTGTTTAGTTAATATCCTCTTAAGGTTGGGTTAAGTTGTTGACACCCAATTTTGGCCTAACATTTTAAAAATTCGTAATTTTGAAGTTTTATTTATTAAATAGCTTAGATTATTTAACAATTCAAAACAATAAGAAATATCTTATCATAATACCAACAGAATCGCATTTCATGCATTGGCCCAACCTCAAATTCCAAGATTCTTCAAATCGACCTGCTTAACTTCAATGGCCGTAACCTACAGTTGTAGTAAAATAAAGTAATGGGGTTAGTACGCCACATGTACTAAGTATGGGTATATGCACATAACACATAGGGACATGCATGAAAAATAACATTTATCATTTCTTTATAAAAACATGCCAAGACATATAAAATCCTTCAATGCACATACCATATAACACATACAAGTTAAACATTCCATCACTTAAAGCATCATCATAATCAAGGAAATCTTCTCATGGCATCATGTTAACATTTCATATTCAATAAATCATATAAACATAACATACAAAACAATTACCAATGATCCCATATCCAACCTACAAGTGCAATGGTCATGTGAAGACCCATAACCCCACATAACCGAGTAGATAAGATAGGACCATAAGTAAATCTTGCTTCATATAACTTTAACATAGTTATTTATCGTTCACATAACAATATAGACAAATAACATATTTAATCACAATAGCCAACATTCATATAAAAGTAACATCATATATAATAAACATATATCTTTCATATCATCATATTAATTATGAACAATCTCCTAGGACTTCTCTTAGAGTTAACTTGTTCAATGTCTAGGTAGCGTCTCATACCACCACCTAAACAAAGACAACTCTTGAAGTCACCCTAGTCGACGTTCATTTTCTTGTCTTTCATTTTACATGAGGGAACATAGGCATTAACCGACATAGACCATGTGAGCTTAACATGGAATCCGGTGTCTTCCCTACACCGAAAAGGGGTGGTCCTACCGGCCAAAGTAGAATTGAACATGATGTAGCTTTCTAGGTGGATCCACTAGCTAGTGTCCTATGGTGGCAGCATAGCTCGAGAACTAGGAGATGTATTAGATACCAATAGTTCCACATTACATGGCAGCCTCAATATCATGAGAATCTTTGTGAACATACCTTCCCGTTGGGGAAGGGACACTTTCCATTTCTAGTTCATCGGTGCTTAGCTTAAGTCCCTTTTCTTGAAATCACCTTTAATTTGTCTTTTATAAAAAAAACTTATCATCGGTTATAGGAGATTATATCCCTGTATAACATGATCATGAGCTCTTTTAGATTAGATGAGAATTGTCCTTTCATCGTAACTTATCTTTTTTTATGTGAGATTAACATAACATAGTCACCTTGTGAAAACCTTACAAGGGATAACAAAAACTTGCATATTCGTATTCTTATCATAATATCACAATTTACATGTTCATGGCCAGCATATTCACATATCAAAACCATACATACTTTCATAACATAGCATCATGACTTATAGACTAGCATAAACATCTTAGAGTAATCACAATTTTAGAAGACTTACCTCTTACTTCCAAGAATCTTATTCATCAAGCAATATTCATATTCATACATAGTGAAATACTCAATGACATAATCAAGAACAACTCATAATATCATGTACAAGATCAATGCAAAGCATAGGAGAAGGGAAATGGGTCATAAAAGGGTTCATTCAAACCTTAAATTCTAACCCTAATGTTTTCATGTTATCAAACACTATAAACAACCCATTCAAAACCATCACATAGAGAAAGATCATGTATCACACGTTATTCAAACATTATCAATCAATTATTCAACAATTCATGCAAAATTAAATATAGAAAAATGTTTACTTTTCATTGAAAATCATAAATCTAGGGTTAGGAAGAAAATCCGTTTTGTAGAATAAAAACCCTAGTATTTGAATTTCTTCAAAACTAGTAGAAAGGAATCCCAAGAGTGAAAACCCATACATTAAAGATGAATAATCCACGAAATCTTGGTTTGAAACTTCGAAACCTTGGTCTTCTTCCTTAAGCTTTTCTAGTTCTTGAATGGAGTTTGGAAAAGAGAGAGTTCTTGAGAGATTAAGAGAATTTCGTTTGGTTCTGATTTGGGACGTTTAATTGTGGTCTAAAACTGACTTAATATATATATATACGTCCCATATAATATCCTAAATACCTTCCACTTAAATTACTTAAAACGTCCCTCTAAATTGACTACAACTAGGAGAAAATTTGACTTAGGGTCTTCCGGTTTGACTAGGATTTAAATTAATTAATTAAGTTGCTAATTTAATTAATTAGGGAACCAAGAGTAATTACTAAAGTATCCCTAAGTCGTTTGGACCATAACCAATTAGCTAATTCCCAAAACGTCCCTCCTAAATTGACTAGAAATAGAAGAACGCTTGACTTAACCGAAATCTGGAAATTGCATAAGGGTTTCGGTTTTGACTATTTAAATTAATTAATTAAGTTGCTAAATTAATTAATTAGGTAACCTAGGGTAATTGATAAAGTATTCCTAAGTTTTCAGGACATAATCAACCCTTTGGACCATCCTAGGTTAGTTATTAGGTTGTCTCTTAGTAAGTTACACGGTTCGGTGATACCCGATTAGGTCGTAGGTTGTCGGGTACCTTAGTTAGTTATTTTTGGTTTTTCCTAGGTTATTTAATTAGTTAGGTCAGTTAGTTAGGGTCTAGGACCGGTTAGGGAGCCTTGCCGCACAAGGCTGGACCCGTACGTGCGCCTTTCCCCAACCGCTCTAACCGAGTCCCTTGGCCGGTTGCACATGTTCTTTCACATGTGTTGCGTGTATTTTTCCTAACTAACTATTCTGTAAGGTTCATTTGGAGTGTTTACTTATTGTCCCAAGGATCCTCATTATGTCCTTGGGCACTGCTTAATCTACATGATCATTTTAAATGGTTATTTTCTTTGGTACTAGGCTTGACACTTGGATGCCTAGTACCTAATGTGTATACGTGATGAATCTGATTAATTTTAGCTTAGGGTCTTCATTGTAGGTACAATTCCTAAACAAACTTGGCTTGGAGCATTTGAACATCAAAGGGTATTTCTAAGTTATAAGTTACTTGTGAATACATACAAAAATTGGCTAACACCCTTAAGCCAATATTTATTAATATGCTCAATATTACTAAATATTGGACAATGGAATGCCTATGTATCCCAATACATATTCTTAAAAACTAATAGGTTCTTTACTATTCAAGTACCTTTTTCTCGAATGTTACATTATCCCCCCCTTAGGAACATTCGTCCCCGAATGACACTAAAATCTTTTGGAGGGTAGGAAAAGACTCAATACTAGAAGCATAAACAACACATAACATTTCATTACACTTAGCACTAAAATCATGATGCACAACATATAAGAGATACATATTCATAACACATAGTGAGGAATTTCCTTCTCAACCTTATCATAAGCTCAAAATGCATCAAAGAGTTACCATGCTATCAATCTTCTAAAGATAACAACAAAACAGCAAAATCTCAAGAAAACATATGCAAACAAGTTTCACATAAGTGCAAGAATAAAGTATGAAAACATCTTCTTAAAACACTAGTTGGTACTATCCCTTACCAAAACATGCACCTATTTAGTAAACAAGTTCATTTTTTTTTATTCTTGTTAAATTGGCATGAAGTCTTTATAAGCAATCTTTATTGGCTATGCCCATGTTTTGATTATTTGCATAATATATAGTTCTTGGGGAATATATTCATACTCCAATATTGGCATATACCAATAAATGTTAAAACTTCATTCTTATTAATCACTGATGATTTGACATTCTCATGCTTTGCTTACTTAGTTCACCTTGAACTTACATTTCTCTTCTTGATCTCATTTCTCAAATCCTCAACATCGGGTACACATAATATATCCCTTGGTACCTAAGAACACCATCCTCCCCTTGGGAGAATGACTCATTGAGCTTACTAAGTACCGATTCCTTCAACTCCATCAATAGAGGATCAAGGTGTTGCTTAGACTTCACCTCACCCACTATTGATGAGTCGGAGTTATGATGGACCATAAAATTACCAATTGGATAATCTTCTAATCGCACACCTAAGCGAGCCAATCCATGAACATCTTACACAAGTTCTTTCTTTCTTTCTTTCTTTCTTACTTTCTTACTTAAATCTTGAGCATTATACATACTACTAGAATTAGAAATAGGGAGAACCAGGGAGATTAACATTTGATACAAATAACCCTTTTTGGAGCTTAAGAATTAGGACAATCTTTCACCATATGGCCACCTTTGCCACAACCAAGCGGTCAACCATAGCAACCATTAGTTCCAACATGACATTCGCCCCCATGCTTCTTACTACACTTACCACAAGTTGGTCTTTCTCTTGGTGGATCAACGGTTCCCCCCTCTTGAGGTTTAGGATTAGAACCTCTATCATTGCGATTCTTGGAGAATTTTTAAGGAACTTAGGTTGAAAATCTCTTCTTAAACTTAGGCTTGTCTTGAACATCTAGCCTACTTTAGGAGAACCACTCTCAAAAGACTTTGCCTTCTTAACTTCCCTATTTCTCTTTCTTAGGTGACTTTCCTCAACCTTTTGAGCATGAACCATCAACCTAGAAAGATCTATATTGTCATGAAACATGGATGCACGACATTCTTCTTCAAGCTCTTCGGGATTAGATGCTAAAAGACACATAGTGTCAAGGCTCTAGAGGCACGACATAAGAGTATCAAGAAAAGAGAAGTTTCCTAATCGTCACATAGCCTCTCGTCCACGATTGTGGTGCTCTTTACAATCATGAACAAGACACTAGGTAATGTGGTTTAGTGAGATATTGACGCTAAGGATATTTAAACTCATGCTCTAAGTTTAAGATTCCAATATTTTACCTCATGCTCTGATACCAAGTTTGTCACACCCAGAATCTAGACCCCGGATGAGACCGGCGTCGTTAACCTCTCAGAAGTCGCAGACAAGCCTCTTCTTAGCTTTCATCACAATCATACAGTTAAATTTGAGGAAAATTTAAAACTTTTCTATAGTTATTGAAGTATACCTAGACTTAATAATTAAACTATATACGATATTCTAATACTTGTCTCACATATATAAAACCATCTAAGAGTGCAAAGCCAATAATAATCAATATGCCATATAGGCCTTATTACAAAAGAATTGAAAGAACATAATGGAATAACGTATTCTAAAAACTACTAAATCTTCATAAGGCTGGAAATTGAAAGGATAGCGTCCCGAATGTGAGGACCTACCACGACTTGAAGAAAGAGTTCCAAGCTTCTTCAAATCGCACTACTTATCTTCAATGGCCGGAACCTACAATTGTTGTAAAATAAAGTAATGGGGTTAGTACACCACATGTACTAAGTACGGGTATATGCACATAACACATAGGGACATGCATGAAAAATATCATTTATCATTTCTTTATAAAAACATGCCAAGTCATATAAAATCCTTCAATGCACATACCACATAACACATACAAGCTAAACATTCCAACACTTAAAGCATCATCATAATCAAGGAAATCTTCTCATGGCATCATGTTAACATTTCATATTCAATAAATCATATAAACATAACATACAAAACAATTACAATGATCCCATATCCAACCTACAAGTGCAATGGTCATGTGAAGACCCATAACCCCCAATAACCGAGTAGATAAGATAGGACCATAAGTAAATCTTGCTTCATATAACTTTAACATAGTTAGTTATCGTTCACATAACAACATAGACAAATAACATATTTAATCACAATAGCCAACATTCATATAAAAGTAACATCATATATAATAAACATATATCTTTCATATCATCATATCAATTATGAACAATCTCCTAGGACTTCTCTTAGAGTTAACTTGTTCAATGTCTAGGTAGCGTCTCATACCACCACCTAAACTAAGACAACTCTTGAAGTCACCTTAGTCGACGTTCATTTTCTTGTCTTTCATTTTACATGAGGGAACATAGGAATTAACCGACATAGAACATGTGAGCTTAACATGGAATCCGGTGTCTTCCCTACACCGAAAAGGGGTGGTCCTACCGGCCAAAGTAGAATTGAACATGATGTAGCTTTCTAGGTGGATCCACTAGCTAGTGTCCTATGGTGGCAGCATAGCTCGAGAACTAGGAGATGTATTAGATACCAATAGTTCCACATTACATGGCAGCCTCAATATCATGAGAATCTTTGTGAACATACCTTCCCATTGGGGAAGGGACACTTTCCACTTCTAGTTCATCGGCGCTTAGCTTAAGTCCCTTTTCTTGAAATCACCTTTAATTTGTCTTTTATAAAAAAAAATTATCATCGGTAATAGGATATTATATCCCTGTATAACATGATCATGAGCTCCTTTAGATTAGATGAGAATTGTCCTTTCATCGTAACTTATCTTTTCTTATGTGAGATTAACATAACATAGTCACCTTGTGAAAACCTTACAAGGGATAACAAAAACTTGCATATTCGTATTCTTATCATAATATCACAATTTACATGTTCATAGCCAACATATTCACATAGCAACACCATACATACTTTCATAACATAGCATCATGACTTATAGACTAGCATAAACATCTTAGAGTAATCACAATTTTAGAAGACTTGCCTCTTGCTTCCAAGAATCTTATTCATCATGCAATATACATATTCATACATAGTGAAATACTCAATGAATAATCAAGAACAACTCATAAAATCATGTACAAGATCAATGCAAAGCATAGGACAAGGGAAACATGTCATAAAATTGTTCGTTTAAACCTTAAATTCTAACCCTAACGTTTTTATGTTATCAAACACTATAAACAACCCATTTGAAACCTTCACATAGAGAAAGATCTTGTATCACATGCTATTCAAACATTATCAATCAATTATTCAACATTTCATGCGAAATTAAATATAGAAAAACATTTACTTTTCATTGAAAATCATAAATCGAGGGATAGGAAGAAAATCCATTTTGATTAATAAAAACCCTAGTATTTGAAGTTCTTTAAAACTTAGTTGAAAGGACCTCTTGGGGAAAGAAATCCCAAGATTAAAAACCCATACCTCAAAGATGAAGAATCCATGAAATCTTGGTTTGAAACTTCGAAACCTTGGTCTTCTTCCTTAAGCTTTTCTAATTCTTCAATGGAGTTTGGAAAAGAGTGCGTTCTTAAGAGATTAAGAGAATTTCGTTTGATTCTGATTTGGGACGTGTAATTGTGGCCTAAAACAGACTTAATATCTATATATACGTCCCATATAATACCCTAAAGACCTTCCACTTAAATTACTTAAAATACCCCTCCTAAATTGACTACAACTTGGAGAACATTTGACTTAGGGTCTTCGGGTTTGACTAGGATTTATATTAATTAATTAAGTTGTGAATTTAATTAATTAGGGGACTAGGGTAATTACTAAACTACCCCTAAGTCGTTTGGACCATAACCAATTAGCTAATTCCCAAAACGCCCCTCCTAAATTGACTAGAAATAGAAGAACACTTGACTTAACCAAAATATGGAAATTGCTTAAGGGTTTCGGTTTTGACTATTTAAATTAATTAATTAAGTTGCTAAATTAATTATTAGGTAACCTAGGGTAATTACTAAAGTACCCCTAAGTTGTTAGGACCATAACCAACCCTTTGGACCATCCTAGGTTAGGTACTAGGTTGTCTCTTACTTGACTTAACCAAAATCTGGAAATTGCTTAGTGGTTTCGGTTTTGTCCATTTAAATTAATTAATTAAGTTGAAAATTAATTAATTAAGTAACCTAGGGTAATTAATAAAGTACCCCTAAGTTGTTAGGACCATAACCTACCCTTTGGACCATCCTAGGTTAGGTACTAGGTTGTCTCTTAAATAGTTATATGGTTTGGTGACACCCGATTAGGTCTTAGGTTGTCGGGTCCCTTAGTTAGTTTTTTTTGGTTTGTCCTAGGTTAGTTAGTTAGTTAGGTCAGTTAGTTAGGGTCTAGGACCGGTTAGGGAGCCTGGCCCCACGTGGCTGGACCCGTACGTGTGCCTGTCCCCAACCGCTCTAACTGAATCGGTTAGAGTGGTCCCTTGGCCGGTTGCAAATGTGTTGTGTGTTTTTTCCTAACTAACTATTCTGTAAGGTTTGGAGTGTTTACTTATTGTTCCAAGTATCCTCACTATGTCCTTGGGCACTGCTTAATCTACATTATCATTTTAAATGGGTATGTGCTATGGTACTAGGCTTGACACTTGGATGCCTAGTACCTAATGTGTATACGTGATGAATCTGATTATTTTTAGCTTACGGTCTTCATTGTAGGTACAATTCCTAAACAAGCTTGGCTTGGAGCATTTGAACATCAAAGGGTATTTTTAAGTTATAAGTTACTTGTGAATACATACAAAAATTGGTTAACACCCTTAAGCCAATATTCTTCAATATACCCAATATTACTAAATATCGGACAATGGGATGCCTATGTATCCCAATACATATTCTCTTTACTAGTCAAGTACATTTTTCTGGAATGTTACATCGGGTGAATCTTAGCACAACCTTTCATCACCAAACCTAAAGTTAGTCTGAGCAGACTATTTGGGTCCTTGAGAATATGTTTCAAGCTTATGAAGTTGACTTTGGTGATTCTTAGGATCGTTTTTACTATTTTAGTAAAGTTTTATTACAAGAACTATTACCATTCAAGGTATGTTAAGATTTTCAAACTTAGGTGAAGGACATTTATACTATTTAATGTTTAAAAATGAAATAGACATTGGATAAAGGAGAAAGAGGGGTATCGTACCAATGGTGTGATGGAAATTGGTAAGAATAACTAACACATTCCGAGGCTACCCTTAGACGTTACATGTGACCTAGGATCACGAGTGACCTCAAACTAACTCTAAGTATGACATATAAAAGTATAGTGAAAAAAATAACTAAGCAAATCATTTACTATGCAAGGATCAATAATTTCCCTTTCTGATGGCTTTCAACTCGTTCTTGGTCTATAATAAACTTATTTATGGTAGGATCAATTAAAAAGTCTAATTTACCCAGATTATAACAAATTTGCTAACACAAGACCAACCCATGATCCTAATTCTTAGAGAATGCTTTTTCCACCATCAATTTTATGCCAAAACCGTCTCACAACGATAATTACCTAAGATTCTAGGTTCTAGGAATTGAAATACAGATTAGGGGTGTAATTAACTTACCTTTAGCGCTACAAGTTGTAGAAAACTGTCAAGAATCGCCCTTAGTCATCCCTTAGCTCTTAAGAACAATGTTTTGCAGAAAATAACAAATTGGGGTTTCCCCCAACATAAGTCGCGACTGGCCCATCAAGGTAGACCCCATCGCGCCATAGTTTCCCCGCTCTAGTTGCATTAATTACGCCCCACCATCATCCATGAAAGTAAAAGCTCATAACTTGAGTTCCAATCTTCCATTTCACAATAATCCTTGAAATCGGGATGTTCTTAAATTATCCTTTCACGCTAAGATCATCTTCGGAAGTTCTATTAGCCCAAATTGGATTTTGTAAAGTTCTACAGGCTACTTAATGTCTTGGATATCCACTCATGTGATCAAATGCATAATTAGACCCTCAATTCATTGCCAGATTTCTCTAGATCTCACCTGACTCATATTTCATTAAGGCCTCCTTAACTAGAAATTTCCAAGTTACTACTCCAAGTTTTCTTGCTCAAATTCCTTGCACATTGTCTTTTTCATAACGACAAGAACAGGTCGTTACATTAGATATCAATTTTCCAATAACTCGTCGTTTCACGACCAGTGAGCACCCCCTAGTCGTAACAAGTGTCTTCGTCCTCTTGGAGGCCTTAAACAAGCCCTTAGCATTCGTCATAGACTTTCATAGGTACAAAAATACAGAAGAATTAAAAACTTTACATATGAATTATACTTAGACTTCTCGTTTAACAACATAGTCTACCATTGTCTAAACATAACCATCTTTATTATAAATAAAAGATTCGGGCATAACCCTTACACTATTACAATATGTCTCATATATAACTTACAACAAAGTCTCAAATGTAAGGAATGAACAATTGTCGTAGACATAGACAATACTAGGATAGAAAGGTGGGTTTCATACTCAAACTTGAGGACTCACCACCAATTAAAGAATCTTTTCCAAGCTTCTTGAAAGTGGCCTTGAATCTTTCAATGGCCCGAACCTACATTTTAGTATAAATATAAAGAATATGGGTTAGTACAAACCACATGTACTAAGTATGAAGAAATATGCAATTAAAACATTTAGAAACATGCTAAAATGGACATTTTGTTCAAAACAGGCCAAGTCACTTTGAAAACCTGTATGCACATCCCAAACATACACATAAGTCCAACAAGACATTATAATTAAGTCATAACCAACAATTTATATTTAGAACATATTTTATCAACATATCATAATACCTTACTAACAATCCCAATTCAAGCCAACTAGTGCATTGCCTATGTAAAGCCCCATAACCCCACATAGACTTAGTCCACTAGTAAATAAACCACAAGCATTATCTTCACATCATATAACTTCATCTTAAGTACCTACAATATCATGCATAGCAACCTAAACCAATAACATGTATATCAAGTGTATGCAACATCATATGAGACAAACATTTTGTAGAACCATCATAAGGAATTTCATTCATAACATATGTATATGTAATATTACACTAGGAATTCCCTCAAATTCTACATGTGCAATGTATAGGTAAAGTCCCATACTCTTACTTACACTAACATACCTATCATGTCATCCTCGTTATTATGCATCTTTAACTTTCATTCATTTATTCATTTTTACTTTGGGGAAACTTTGTCATAACTGACAATAGACCATGTAAGCTAAACATGAAATCTGGTGTCAACCCCTCACACCGAAAGGAGGGCATATTACTTGGAAAGGTAAGTCATAAACATCATAATAGCGTCTAGGTGGATCCACTAGCTAGTTTTCCTATGGGTCACATAGTTAAGGAACTAGGAGGTTGTTGCTGAAAACCCTTTTTATGCATATGAGCATTTTAGTTTCCACCTAATGATACTTAAGGTGAACCTACCTTCCTCATTAGAAGGGACACCACTCACTATCTTTTTCACTTGGTGCTAAGCTAAATATTCCCCTTTTAAAGCTACGTAGAGTCTTCCTTAACATTATATTATATTATATGTCTTAGGAGACTAACCCCTTGTATAAAATGATCATATCTCTTATGTTATAGAATGATAACTTCCTTTCATTACAACCCAATCATAAGAGAGAATATTACATCATAATCACATTAATAAGATGAACAAGAGAATTCCTTCTAATCCTCCATAACCATACTTCACAATAATCTCACATTCATCATAATCATAGTCTAATCATATATGCATAGCATCATCATTTACACTTCAATTGAATAATAACATCAATTATAGGCCAACATCAACATAATAGAGTAGTCATGATCTTAGAAGTCTTACATATGGCTTCCAAGAATCTCATCAAGGATCTCACCATCAATTCCATCGTATTCATCCCTTAACTCAAATATTATAATTACGTAATGGTAAATTATCAAGAACACATTCAATTCCAATCACCAACAATCATAATCAACCTAATTCATAAACTAGGGTTAGGGGAAGATGGGTGTTCATGAACCTTTATAGAGTTTTAGGGCAAAGCTTCAAGGACTACTTCAACACACACATAAAAATATGTAAATAATAAACAATAGTCGAATTTAGACAATAAAATTCAACATTGAAAGTAAACCCACGAAATTGGATGAAAACATTGAAATTGAAGATCTTTGAAAACAATTTTCGAAGAGCCTCTTGGTGAAAAGAGTTCCAACAGTGAATAGCCTCCATACCTTGAGATTTCTTGAAGATTTATGGATTAAAACTTGAGTCTTGAAGCCCTAGGTTGACCTTGTTCTTCTTCGTCAACGGTATTCTAGAGTAGTGAGAGAAACTAGAGAGATGTGAGAGCTAATTTGGGTTTGGGGAATTATGGGGTGTTAGGTTAGTTTAATGACTTATAACCCTTTTATAGTCCAAAACTAAGTTATTATAACTGAACCTCACCCCTACTTTATTTAATAACTAATTATCTAATCACCCCCAACTAATCCAAAATAGGACAGTGAAGTAGGGTTCTAAACGACGGAACCCCATTCACGCGGCGTCGACTAAACTATGGACCATACTGTTCATCATGGTTTTTTTCAGACTTGTTTCTTGGAGATTTTGGTGAACTTTCTAAGTTTCAACCAACAAGCACCATCGGTGGGTCGTTGTCCCATTGACGGCTCGTTATTTGCTTCGTCCATGGCACAGTGCCATTTGACAGTTGTTGGGGTCATATGTTGGGTCCTTGGGGAGTCGTACCCAATGTTTTGTCCCTAAACAACTCTAAGGTATTTTCTAAAGTATTAACCAATTTTGAATTTTATCCGATTCTTAAAACCAATCAAAATACTGAAGGCACACTAGCTCAATTTCACTAGTTCCGGACAACGTCGTCGTTGCTTGACGTTTTGATTCTATAACTTTCAAATTGAGTTTATTAGCTTTGATTAAGCTTAGAAATAGTGTTTTAAGGAATAGTTCATCAAGTGAGGCCCTAGACTAGGTTATTGAACTTCCGAGATGTAACATGTCCCAAGTGACAAACTATGAGAAAAGGGCTAAAACAAGAGTATAGTAGTACCTAAATCATCCAATAATTGGGGATACTTGTGTTGCATGTCCTCATTGGTTTTACAAGTAGATTCTTCAATCGGATGATGCTTCCATTAAAATTTCATAGACTTTATCTCCTTCATCCTCTATTTTCGGACATCGCGATCCAAAAATTGTAACTGGATCCTCATCATATTGAAGATCTTTGTTTAAAAAAATTGTTTCCCCCCTTATCATGTAATACCCAAACCCATGATACTTCTTAAAAATGTATAAATGAAACACTGCATAGACTCTAATGGCCCGATTTATCAGGGGCTAAACTTTCCCGTCTTGTCGAATATCAGCACCCTTTTATGGGAGACACCTTTTGAACAAATTACTCATCAGACTGAAATTTCATGTTCCTTACATTACGGTGCGCATACTTTTTTTGACGAATATGGGTTGATAGAAGCTTAGTTTGAATGTTTTTTAACCATATCCTGAGCATTTTTCACCAAGTTAACGCCTAAGTTTTCACATCTCCGGCCTCAAACCATCCTATGGGTAATGTACTTCCCCTCAAATAAAGTACCTTTAAAGGTGTCATGTCAATGTTTGAGTGGTTGTTTTATTATAGGTGACTCACTCAAGGGTAGGAACTTATCTCAATGCCCTCTAAAGTCAATCACACATGCCCTCAATATGCAAACTTACAATTGAATCGTTCTCTTTGACTGTATGTTTCTCTGAGGATGAAAGTTGTGCTAAAAGCTAGTTGATGCGCAACTCTTCATGCAATTTTCCTCAAAACATGGAGGTGGAATGCATACCACGGTCTGAGATGATAGAAATGGGCATCCCATGAAGCATTACTTTGACTTTCACATAAATTTTAGCCAACTACTGAGCATTATAGTCTACTGTGACTGAAATAAAATTGTATGAATTAGTCATTCATTCAACCACCACCCAAATATAATAAACTTTCCCAAGGTTTTGAGAAGACATACCATGAAAACCGTAGCTATCATTTGCCACTTCCATTCCGGAATTGACATTTGCTGAAGCAAACCTAAATGCCTTTGGTGCTCATAGTTTAGGTGCTGACAGTTTGGTGACTTAGCCACAAACTCAACTTTGTCTTTCTACATGCTAGGCCACCAATAAAGTCGCTTCAAATCTCGGTGTATCTTGGTCACACCTGGATGAATGGAATATCGTGAACCATGGGATTCTGTCAACATCTTAAGAATCAAGTCCTCCACTCAGGGAACAAAAATTCCCCCTATAAAACTAAGGACATCAAACGTAGCGAAAACCACATCTTGTTCCTTACTAGACACTTTCTCCTTTCTAAGCTTATTCAACCTCTCATCCTAAAACTACTTGGACTTGATCTCCTCAATGAAAGTGTGTGTAATATCATTGCTAGCCAACACCCCACCTCTCTTTGAGATTCTGAACTGCATGAACTGAGACTCCAAGGCGTAAATCTCCTTGGCCAAGTGTCGCTTGTATACACCCAAGCAAGTTAAACTACCCATACTTACCGTCTTTTGTCTTATTGTATCTGCCACCACATTAATCGTACCCAGATTATATTGGAAGGTAACATCATAATCCTTGAGTAACTCTATCGACCTTCTGTGTCTCAAATTTATGTGCTTTTGAGTGAATACATGTTTTAGACTACGATGATCACTAAACACCTTACACTTGACACTATAAAGCTAATGTTTCCATATCTTGTAAGCAAACACGACCGCTGCCAACTCCAAATTATGTGTCGAGTAATTCCTCTTATGCACCTTAAATTGACGCGATGCATAAGTTGTGCCATAGACATGGGTGACTAGGAAATTCTCCAACTAGGGTAGAAACATGGATGAGGGCATCAAGTACGTCACAAACAACATAATATCCCAAGACAGACTAAACTGACACATGAATAAGTAGAACCCATATCAAACAAGACAGTAGTCATCTGTTCACGGTCAAGAATAGTACATGTGATCACTGCCTCAGACGCATCACCTTAGGTCTTGCCCGGAAAGGCATAATAGCCTTGTCAACTTGACGGGTGACCTCTTTGTCTGGATGCACTACTCTTTTAACTGCAATACAATTTCCCTGGCCTTTACGGCCTCGATTATTTCCTCATCGCCTACCTTGTGGATGCAAACTCCATCACTACCGCTCCGTCTAATACCATTGTTCTAGTTTTGTGTTGCATGGGGTCACACATGAGCAAATGGCGACAATGTCTCCTCATATGATCATGTTCTCCATAATTGTAGCAACTACAGTCAAAAGATCCTCCCATCAGAAGCAAGTCTGGCTCCCTGACCATACTGAATAAAATTGTTTGTGAATTCCCGAGTAACCAACTGTAGAAACGGGCATGACTCACTAAATTGGCCAGTATGCAAGTGTCGCCCTACCTGAACCTCTAGAGTAGGAACAATGAAAGTTACTTGTGCTCGTGGGCTTCTTACCCAAAGCGTTGGCTTTCCCATCACGACTGACAGCTTCCACTTTCTTCACAACTTGTGTCTCCTCATTAAAACTTTCACTCATAAAAGTCATGTGAAAATACAATACATGTATCTGGAGGTTCACTTCCTTGACGAATACTCTCCTCCTCTAAAGATACCAACTGGGTAACATATTTGGACAAGACTTTGAACTTCGCCTCATAGGTATCTAAAGTCATACCACCCTACTCCAAATCCATAAACTCATCCTTCTTGTGATTCATCAAAGTCCGCGACACATACTTCTACAAGAAAAAATCACGGAACTGATTCTATATAAGAGGGGGCAAGAATAATGATCTACATTCTTCATAGGCCTCCAGCACTTATTATCCTCACCTTGAAATTGAAAGGTCACAAATTATACTCCATGCTGGTGTACAATTCCCAACATGTGAAGCCTCCCATAACAATCCAAAAATAATAATCATAGGCATCCTCATTCTCAAAATATTGGAACACAAGCAACTTATATATCAGAAACTTAGTAAATATTTCATGCTCACTATTAGTCATCACAGGACGCATCAAGGGATGGATGAACACATTAGAACCTAATTCTCCATCCACCCTAGGAATAGTAGCAGTAAAGGGGGTGGTTTTAGGGAGGCTGGGGAGCTTTCCTTGTGGGAAGAACTCCAGGGCCAACCAACCTCTTTAGGAAAGACAGAATCTACTAATATAATAGTGGGTCTAAGGGATAAATGCATGTATTCCCAGCCGACACATCATCGTCTGGTCCAACATTCTCCGTCTTCAATCTTCACAGTTCCTTATACTTCTTCTTGAGGTGCAGAAGGGAATCTTCTATATGAACTTTCTCAGCTGGGGCTCAAGGTCTATTAGAGAACATATGAGTGATAGAGACTTAGATACAAATTGGGATAACCAGATACCAATTGGAATAAAGTTATAGTAGAAAGGAGAATAAGACAGAGAGATTTCCTAAAGTCTTGTACCCTCTCAAAGAAAAGTACAGACGTCTCTTTACCATTATACGAGACTACTAGATTCCTTTTGATGCAATGAAATAAAAAAAACTAGGGCTCTGATACCAATTTTTTCACAATACAGATCGTCGTGATTGGCACCCACACTAACCCTTTGTTGGGAGAACAATTACTACAACCCAACCAAGTAATTTAATAAAAAATAAGCATTTAAATATATGGAAGAAGGTTTGAATAAATAAAGAAATACAGAGTTCCAATAATCTCCAAAGTCTAACAAAACACTAACGAAGAAATTCAACCCCTAGAACTGAACGTCATTATACCTAAATTGTGATTGACAAACTAGTGTAAGAAAATGGGGGCAAAACCCTAAAAGCTAAACCTAATATCCTAAACAGAATGTCTAAGTCCGATAAGAGAAGTGTAAATAAGAGACATGTCCATTGCAACCTTAAATAATTGGCTCACCCTAGAATTTGATCGCGATCAATAGTCTCCTAATTGAGGTATGTCAATAGCCAACTGAAGATGCATTGTACTCAAGCAAAAAAAGAGAAAGTGAAGTCTCAGTACAAAAACAACGGTGTACATGTAGGATCACACGACTACTCTCATAAGCAAAATATACACAAAAACTTACAACACAGTAAGAACGCATATACATAATACATAATTCACTTATCATTGTAGGAATAACATCCAATTTCGCAATATCAACGATAGGTAAACATGAAGATAATAGTGACAAGTAGTCCTCTCACGGAACCCACACCCAACTCTTGGAGTGAGAAAATGACACCCGATCCAATATACCTATATCGAAATGTTACATTCGATATAACATATGTTTTGGAACATGAAACCCAATAAGATATATGTGTCAGAACGTGATATCCATATAGTCATCACTACCATATTCAAAATAACACCCATAATAAACAATACCAATATTCATACAATCAAGTACTAGGTTCATGGAATGTATTGTTCACACATAATCATTTCATTAGATTTTATTCACATTTCATTATTCACATACATTCACACATACAATGAGGTAATTTTCCAGCATATATCATACTACAAGAAATCAAACCATCATCTACCTCAAAACTAACCTTGAATATTCCTAAGACACTTGAGTCTTCCCTTTTTTGAAGTCTTTCATCTCTTTCTTGGTCTATAAACAAGGTTTAATTTACCCTGATTATAACAAACTTATTTACCTAAGACTACCCATGATCCAAATGTTCAGATAGGGCTTTCCCATTAATTAATTACAATCAAAGACCTTCTCCAATGATAATTACCCAAGATTCTAGGGTTTAGAAATCAAAATACAAAATATTGGACTAATTAACCTACCTTCATTTTCAATAAATTATGGAAATTATTGCAAAGAATCATCCCGGCTCTTCCCTTAGCTCTTCATAACAATGTTTTGCAGAAAATAACAAAATTAGGGTTTTTCCTGACTTAGGAAAAGATTGGTCAGCCAGTATGGATCCAATCCGGCCACAAAAACCTTGCCCTAGCTGCATTAATTTTGCCCCAATAGCTTGCACGGAGACAAAAGCTTAGAACGTGAGTTCCAATCTACCCTTTCACACCAATATTAGTTTTGGGAGTTGTACTCCCTCAAATTTGATTTCGTTAAGTCTAACACGCTCCTTACAACTTTTGTTATCCATTCGTATGCTCAAATTCATAATTAGATCCCTAAGTCCTTACCATATGACTATAATCTTCACCTGACTCAGATTTTATCTATGTATGTCCTAGGCTTGAAATTTCAAAGTTACTACTTAGAAGTTTTTTGGACAAAATTCCTTCCTCATTGGTTTTTCCATAACAATGGAAACTGGTAATTACAAAAGATAATTTAAATAATAAATTGAGAATGTTTCTAAAAGGAAATGTTCAACTACCCAAAGCGGCAGTTGAAGTCTTAGAACTAAACAACTGAAAAAACAAGACTAATGAACTACTGTATATCTATCTATGAATCCTCTAATACTATGAGGGGTGTCGGGACAAGACCCCTAATCATGCTAACAAAACTGAAATGACAGAACATAATAAAGGTATCCTTTAAAAGTGAGGATCACCAAACAACTATGAAACATAATTGGATCACCAAAGCAATGGATGTTGATCTTGGTTACTTGTATCTGCATCATAAAATATGCAGGCCAAATGGCGTCAGTACATGAAATGTACGAGCATGTGAGGGGAAATATAATCAAGACATAAGCTTGAACTAGAACCGAAAGAAACACTTACCTCATCTCAACTCAACTGAAGGATAATCAACTTATTTCAATACAAAGATGTAATAAGGAATGCAGAATAAGAAAGTTCTTTTAAAACAATAGATAAAGACTAAATGTAATTAAACATACAATATACTCAGTTTGAATGCAAGAATATAAAATAAACTATGTTTGTATATAAAAATACAAAGTAAATTCTGTAGGAGATTCTCTAACTGACAGCCATCACTATGAGCTATGAGATGATACATTGTCTAGCCCACGTTGCTAGAACTGTTCTATACTTTGTTTGGGTATATGACCTACTATTAAGTTTATCCACTAGTCTATGCTAAAAATGAAGAAATCATCTAAAAAGTATAACCCTATCTACCCATGATGGCTACATGGTTTTTTAGGATTCTGAGTTATCTGAACTAATCCCCATATCAAAGATCAATACTACTCTAAAAATGTAAGTATCTCATGTGTTTGAAACATAACTCTTTCTATGGTTTGACATTATTGTTCAAAATTCTTTCTCTTAAATGAGATGGTATTCAAAACTACTCAAAACCCCTTTTGGAAATCAATGTTTTCTCTCATCTTAAATGTGAAAAAAATTTACTCTTGGGAATACTTACTCCCCATATATCATTTTGAAGAAAATTAACTTAAATATACTCTTTCTCAAACTCAAATAAGTCTTGAAACATACTTTAAATTTTTGCAAAAAACTTCAGACTAGAAAGAACACTCAAGACTTGACTCATAGCTCTACATTGAATTTAAATTATGGATTAAAGGTTATTATCTCATGTTATGAATGATTTCTTGATGTTTAGAAGTAGTTTTTAGTGTTTAGAATCAATAGGGATTGAAGGAATACTTTGAACGAATTCAGGTGGGCTAAATCACATAAAAGAAGTTGGGCTAAGCGACATAAACAGGGTGGGGGCAGGTGACCCTGGCGCACTTAGTGGAGCAGGGCGCCAGCCCTTGAACTATAGAGCAACAGTTGGGGAGCACAGGGTGGCACAGGGCACCAGACTTCAACCTACAGAGCCTCTCTTTTGGCGCGTTTGTGGGCCGACGCGCCAACCCTTTCCCCGAAAACCCTGATGAATATTCTTACTCATTTTTAGCCTAGAATCGAAGGGTTTCTTTCCAAATCACTTAGATTCGAATAGTAAACAAAAGCTCGCTAGAATCTGCTCATAACCAACTCTTACAATTTGATAGTTATGTCAAGAAACCATCAAAACTATCCTAATTCAAGAACGGGAACAATACTTCAAGAGACTAATCCAGAACTCAAACTCATCAACTTAAGAAAAAAACTTCACTGATGATAACATTGTTGGTGTGTGGGCAAATGAACCCAACACTATAAGAACTCACATACCACTTAGGGATCAAACACTTGGTGAAACAACCTTCGTTTCGCAAGCAAACTTTAAGAATGCCTTGACTATTCTCCTTTTTCTGCTCTTCTTAAACTCCAGTATAAAACCTTTCATAAATTAGGATTGCAAAACTGAACCAAATCAGTTTTGACCCCTAAATATTACAAAAAAAATCATAAATATAATTGGGTAAGGAAAGAAAAAAATACCCCTCTTAAATTCGAGAAACATTCCTTGACTGTATAGATATATTTTCAAATGATAAAATCACCCTCATCCGGACTCAAAAATGAGCTAAATTGGTAGCACTGGAAATAGGATTCCAAGACCTTTGATTTTATATCTTGTGGGTCACCTAACTCATCCTGTACCGAAAATTATGATCGAATAAAGTTGACCAAAAACTAATAACGTAAGCTTAATTTGAAAAAAAATTTAGATTTTTCTCTTTCAAAATTGGTTCTTTCTATTTTAAGATATTTTCTATGGTGGTATGTCTAATTATTGATTTATGTGATACTGAAAATATGAATTGTTAGGTTGAGCTGATTTTATCCAGGTTGTAGTTGTGGAGGTTTGGTTGGGGTGTTAGTAGTAACTATAATTTATACCCTTTAGCTTTGTGTTTAATAGTTTGCTTCCTCAGTATCGTGTGATTTGGTACTCACCACTTTCTTCTACATTTGTGTAGATTACGAGCCCAGATGTTTCTGATTACTCTCTTTTCTTCTTGTATAAGGCTTATAATGGAGATCTATAAGGTAGTTGTTTGTCATTCCAGCATACCTCTTACTCATACTTATGATTTTGCTCTCCTTTAGAGACATTATCATTTGTGATTTGTATTTTTCTTTCAAATCCGTTGTTATACATAAGATATTTGTGCAAGTGACAACCTTGTTTTTGGAATTTAGTTAAGTTGACTTGTTATCCTCATTAGTGATTGTTATGAAACATTTAATATTATCGTGTTTTTTAACTTTATCGTCATGGTTGGGTTTTTGGCTGACTTGTCTTTGTGGGATAAGAAGAGTGTCATCACATCAATATTTAGGTCGTGACATCAATTTACGAATTTCAGTATTTGTATAATTACTAGCATTTGTATAATTACTTTAACATAATAGATATTTGGTGGAAACATTATTTTCTTTTCTAGCCATAAGATTTATCCCCGCAAAAATATATAATGATAATTGAGTTAATGTTATTTCACACAACCTAAAGCCTTTAACAATATTACATAGTGTGGTGGCTATAAATATTCATATATATAATTATCTCTAAAATATAATATAATTATAATTTTATTATTATCGATAAATAATTGCCTTAAAATAGTTTATTTGTAGTTAACTAAGACATTTTGAAACCTAACAATAACTTTTATTTTTTTTAAAAGAATATGTGGATCTCTATCAAAACCTAGCAAGTAAGGTGAGAAATTAAATTTTTAAAAAAAAATGATAAATAAAATAACAACAATTAACTGTGTCACATGGATTGTTGATATTCTTTTCTTTAAATTCTCTCGTTCTATTTTCCAACATCTTTGATTTTATATATTTATTCTCTTTGCATAAAATATTTTTGTCTTGTTAATATCTTGTATTGAACTCAATTTTAGAGTATCTACCTTCGAAATTTTTAGGTAATTCAATCTATCTTTTCAGTGAAGGGATCACGTCGTTTTAAAGTATGGTGGATGGTAGCAACATTTCAATCTTCATTCAACACGACGTAAGATGTGACATATCAATTAAAATTAAATACTCATCCTCTAATACAAAAAAACTGAATATTTAAGTTCTTGTGTTTTATAAAACAAAAAAACTTTTGTAAATAAAAGTATGCCAATGTTTTTTAATTTAAATTATTAAATACACTATGCATGATATTTTTTATTTAATAAATAAAGTATGGTCATACGAAAAACTAAAAAAATCTCACCTATTAAGTTTTATAATATTTTATTCACTCAACATTAAATTCTTTTTTTAAAAACAATAATAATTTTTTTTGTTTTTAAATAAAATTATAATAAAGATAAAAAAAAAAAGAACATGCTATTTTATTTTTATTATGATTATTACTATTATAATTAATATTATTTTTAGAAGAAGAAACAAAATAACGCTTTTAATGTGAAACAAATACATTTTTTACTATACAAAAATATTTAAATTATTAAACAACAAACTCAGAAGAATAATAATGTTTATACTTTGTTAAATACTTGAATTATAACATTATTTCTGCAATAAATAAAAATTTAATGAATAGATGACAAAACCCAGCAATATATTCGTTTTGTAGTCAAATATACACATTTACTCTCTTTTCTTCCATTGTAATATTGCGTGAAATAATGAACCAAGAAAGTCACAAATTCAACTTAAATTATCCCTTCTCTTTTTAATGTAAAAAAAAACATACTAGAAATTTAATAACATATTTTTATGATAACAAAATAAAGATTGACTTCTTAGTTCATATTCGTCCCGAGTAGGGGTGGCAAATGGGTAAACAAATATGGATATCCATTCACATTACCCATATTAAATGAGTTGGGTATCAAACTCATTTGAAAATGGGTAAAAAACGAGTAATACCCATATTAACCCATTTAAAATGGGTAGTTAAATGGATAAACTGAGTAAAAGCAAACAACAAAAAGTGATAAAGAATTGGGTAGTAAGAAAGTTTTTTTTCTATTAAATAATATCTATTAAAAACGTGAAACTTTTTTTTACATTTAATTTTGGATAGGTTGTGGTAGGTCTAGGGTGAGGGCTGAAGGTGGAGGGGCTGGTAGGAGGTAAGAGGGGGGGGGGCTAGTAGGGGGTAAGGGGTAGGGTGATAAATTTTTTTCAAAAAAATAAAAAAAAATATTAACGAAAAAAATAAAAAACTGTTAATTCTTTTTGGGATGGGGTGTTGAGGGGGGTGAGGGGCTGGTAGGGGCTGGGGGTAGGGGTGTGTGGTAATTTTTTAAGTAAATTTAACGAAATTATTTTTAAAAAATTTAATGATTTTTTTTTAAAGTAATGATTTATTTTTTGATGGGTGTGGGGGAGTGGGGGGTTGGGGGGGGGCTGGTAGGGGGTAATGGATGTGGGGGGGGGGGACAGTAGGGGCACGGGTGGCAATTTTTTAAAAAATAAAAATTATTATTGGTTTTTCTAAAAAAAATTGTTAATATTTTTTGGATGGTGTGTGTGGGAGGAGGGGGGGAGGGGAGACGGGGGCAGGGGGGAGGGGTGGCTGGAATTTATTTTATTATTATGTTTTTTTGCATTTTTTTGGAGGTGGTTGGGGGGGGGAGGCTGGTACGGGTGGAGTTAATTGATTATTTTATTTTTATTTTTATAGCATTCAACAGGATCTCTAATATATATGGGTAATATGATTATCCATATTATCCATTGGGTAAACTCGTTTTACCCATTTAAAATATGAGTCGAGTCAAGTCGGGTAACTTATTCATTTTTATTTGACTCATTTTTGATCGACTCATATTCGACTCGACTCGCTCGATTGTCACTCCTAGTCCCGAGTAATAACGCCAACAAAGGTCAGAAAACAACATTCTTATGGACTAAATATTTATCAGGTCAGGAATAATAGTAGAAAACATGCCTTCTAGTGTACTAAACTTGCACAAATCGAGTCATGAAAGGATGGAAAATAAGAGGTACATTTCAACCACCATGTGGAATAAATGTGGGGTTAAGAAGCGAGATCCAAGTATTGGAGGACGATACAATGATTGACTATTCATTCGACGAAAACTCTTAAAGCATCCAAAATTAGCACAAATATAATCTTCTTTAGTTTGATCATCACCCTTCTTCGCAAATTTACGATATATATCAATAGAATAGTCACCAAACTTAGTAGCATGATTTTAAGACATGTACAATATTTTATCATCATATCACCACTTGAATTTGAGCTTGAGTCGTTCTCCATTTAATTCTTTTATTTTTCTAATGACTTAAGACTGATGTTTTTTCTTTAGCATTTTGATTTGACTTTAAGTGCTCTTTAATAGTGTGGATGTAACAAATGTTTTAGTTTGTTGTTAACAAATCAGTAATTCAGTATTGATATAATCTAATGATGAGATTAGATGTAGTAGACGTGAAATTATTTACGCTCCATTAAAAATATATTTACAAACTTTTTGAAAATATATATACAGATTAAAAATGATTTAAATAAGTCTGAATATATATAATTAGCTGAATGATTAGATGAAAAAACATATTTGTTTAGCGACATGTTATGCATCTATTAATTTGATGTAAATATTTTGGTCCCGTTTAGTAATGCGATATGAAATTATCAGATTAATTTAACGGTGTGTTTGTACATTTTATGGTGCACTTTTTCCCGGAATCATAGAACCCCATAACATTAAAACTATCAAAACTGTTTCAATTCTTATGATGAGAAGTTGAAGTCTCTCCACATGAGTGATGATGCTCCATTGAGGCATTGATTTCTGCATAATCCAGTCCACCAACAGTTTGGAGTCTTCTTCTAATAAGATTTTCCTGTATCCCATTACCAGAGCCCATGTCATTCCAAATATGGCTGCTTTGATTTCAGCTTCATTTCTTGTGCCTTCTCCCAAAGGTGATGCAAAATCTACCAATAAACTTCCTATTTGGTCTCTCACAACACCACCTGCACCAATTTTTCCTGGGTTGGATAATGCACTTCCATTAGTGTTTATTTTGATCCACTGATCTGGTGGTCTTGTCTATGTTACCATAGTTACATTAGCTCCCTCCATGTAGCAGGCAATTTAATTTGGGGAAATTAATTGTCATCAGTCTAAAGTTGTCCATATAGATTGCATATCTGACCTTCCTTAGATTAGATGGTTTGCACCCATGTTTGCTAGCACATCTGTTTTTCCACAGGTTCCAGCATATGAAGATAGGTGTGTCCTGTAGCATAAGTTTGTGTTTCTCATATTCATAGTTCGTTTAAGTGATTCATATCTTCCTAAGATTATGTGGTACAAGACTTATGCATCTTGTATGTATGCCAAGATCTCGATTTCGATCTAAGTAGGCAGCATTATTCTTGAACATTTAATTCACGTATGACTTATGTATCAATACGGAATTTGGGCAAGGGAACCAAAGTTCGAATCCCTTGAACAACACTTAATATTTTCTTTTTATTTTCTTTAATTTCGGTCCCTTAAGGCGTTGGGACCCGAGATCAAGCCCCAACATCATCGCTTCTTTTCTCTTTATTTTTCTTTTATTCGTTTGGGACTGAGAGGTTGTGGGGTCGAACCCCCACAGCCTCCTTTATTTTATTTTCTCTTAAATGTTGACTATTTCTGAGTTGACAGTGAGGTTGTGGGATCGAACCCCCACAGCCTCATTTTATTTTCTTTTCATTTCTCCGCTTTTCGCCTAGAGGTCGTGGGTTCGATTCCCACGCCTCACTTTTCTTTTTATTTCGCTTTTCTTAACTTATGATCGAGAGGTTGTGGGTTCGAATCCCACTCCTCTCATTTCTTAATTTTTTATTTATATTTCACTTTACAGCCAGTAGTCGAGATCGAGTCCCCCGACCCCCAATCCTTTTTCACGTTTTTAAGGTCGTTCACCGGTTAGGTCACGGGTTCGAATCCTTGTGACCTAATCCCTTTTACACTCATATAATTTCCAGATTTATTCATCTTTAATTAGCCTAAACCAAACTTGTAAGTTTGCTGGAAATTTGGTCATTTTTCAGCTCGTTTTTCACCAACACTTTCACTTGAACTCTTAGGGAAATTCATAAATCATTTAACACGTTTTGGGGTGCATTTTTCATAGATTCGTTTAGCCAAAAGATTGATACTCAAATCAGCCACACTTTCATTTTAATGAACATCACGATTTACATAGGTTTATGCACGTAAAATAACAACCATAACATTATCAAATTTTGGAGCCTAATCCGAGACCCTTAGTCACTGTCACATACTTGCACACACACACTTGCACATAATTTCGAACACATGGGTTTTCTTTCATACGATTTCAAGTACACAAACATAATCATATTCATCACGAAAACATAACATACACCTAAATCTACCAGCAGTCATACCCAACCTACGATTCATTAGAAACTAGTGACAGGGGCATGCAAAGGGGAACAATCCTAGTTTTCGGACTGCATAATCTGAACCTTAAGGGGTCTCTTAGGAAAGGGACCAAGAGAGAAGAAAACCCATACCTTTTTGACGTTAAACCCTCGACTTGCTGCCCAAAAACTCCACCCAAGATCAAATCTAAGCCTCCTCAATGTAAACACCACTCGACGGACAACCTCCCTTAGCCTAACGTGCGATTAACGTTTGTTTTCTTGTGATTTCGTGTGAGTTCTTCAACTGTGAAGAACTTGATTTGTTTTTCTGTTCTTGTATCTTATTTTGGCAGAGAGAATACGTGAGAAAGAAGAAGAGAGATTGAGCGTGAGAGTTGAGAGATAAACGTGAGAGAGTGGGAGTTGTATGAGGCTTAGGAGTCTAGTTTTAGGACTTAGTCAATAAGGTTTTGTTTAATTATAAAAAATCTGATTTCTATTTTATTTTAAATCAGATAATGAATAATAATTATTAATTAATTACATTAATTAAATAACTTAAATAAAAATCACTTTAATTCATTGCTTCCAACTAGGTTCGAACCCGGGTGGAGCAAGACTTCACTTCAAGAGCCCATTTTCGGCCCTCTCTCCCCAAATTGCCCTTCCACCTTATTAATTAAATAATTAATTATATATTTAGGGTAATTACGATACTACCCTTACCCAGGAAAAAGACCATTTTACCCCTAGACCCTCCAAACCTAAGATTTCCCTTTTTAAGTCCGGTAAAGACTCCTTCGAGTAAATCTTCGCATTCGAGAGCCCTACATGGTTGGACCCAGCCTTTCCAAGCTCAACTAACTCCCCAAGTTAGTTGGCTTGGCTGTAGCAAGGGGTTCCGAGGTCTGGTTCTACGCGCATCAATCCGTGTGAACCNTCTGATTTCTATTTTATTTTAAATCAGATAATGAATAATAATTATTAATTAATTACATTAATTAAATAACTTAAATAAAAATCACTTTAATTCATTGCTTCCAACTAGGTTCGAACCCGGGTGGAGCAAGACTTCACTTCAAGAGCCCATTTTCGGCCCTCTCTCCCCAAATTGCCCTTCCACCTTATTAATTAAATAATTAATTATATATTTAGGGTAATTACGATACTACCCTTACCCAGGAAAAAGGACCATTTTACCCCTAGACCCTCCAAACCTAAGATTTCCCCTTTTTAAGTCCGGTAAAGACTCCTTCGAGTAAATCTTCGCATTCGAGAGCCCTACATGGTTGGACCCAGCCTTTCCAAGCTCAACTAACTCCCCAAGTTAGTTGGCTTGGCTGTAGCAAGGGTTCCGAGGTCTGGTTCTACGCGCATCAATCCGTGTGAACCCTGGTCTAATCGTAGGCATTCTTGACACATTAAGCATTATTTATCATATCAATTTTTAGGGTTGTTACATTATCCCCCTCGTAGGAACATTCATCCCCGAATGACACTACTACTATCTAGCGTAATACCAGTCAGATCATAACATAATCCCTATGCACAGTCAAGCAATAGCAACAAAAATGAACAGATATGGAAACTTAGACTTAAGAGTAGGAAGTCTAACCTCAAGAGCTGAAAAGATGAGGGTAGCAGGATCTCATATCGGCCTCAGCCTCCCACGTAGCACCCTCAACAGATGATTTCTCCACAATACCTTCACTGTGGCAATCTCCTTGTTCCTCAGCCGCTTGATATGTCTGTCTAATATCTCAACAGGTACCTCCTCGTAGGACAAGTCTTCATCGACCCCCAAACCTTCCACAGGTAGAATCGATGATGGATCACCTAGGAACTTCTTTAACATGGATACATGAAAGACTGGATGGACAGAAGCTAGCACCGCAGGCAATGCCAACTCATAGGCCACCTCACCCACACACTGTAGGATCTCGTATGGCCCAACATACCTCGGACTCAACTTCCCCTTCTTGCCAAACCTCATCACCCCCTTCATAGGTGATATCTTCAGATAGACCTGGTCACCAACATCAAACTCTAAGGGCCATTTTTTGTTATCTGCATATGACTTCTGCCGACTGTAAGCAGTAGCCAACCTGTCCCTAATCACTCTGACCTTCTCTAAGGCCTCATGAATGATCTCTGGACCCAAAATGGATGACTCTCCAACCTCGAACCACCCAACTGGAGATCTACACCTCCTACCATACAGTGCCTCAAACGGTGCCATACCAATGCTGGAGTGATAGCTATTATTATACGAGAACTCTATCAAAGGCAGATGGTCATCCCAGCTACCCTTGAAGTCAATCACACACTCTCTAAACATATCCTCCAATGTCTGGATGGTGCGCTCTGCCTGCCCATCAGTCTGAGGATGAAAGGCAGTACTAAGCTTTACCTGCTTACCCAAGCTCTTCTAAAAGGATCTCCAGAAATGTGAAGTAAACTGAGCTCCTCTATCTGAAATGATAGACAAAGGAATCCCATGCCATCTCACAATCTCATCAATGTAGAGTCTCGCATAATCCTCGGCTCTGTAAGTAGACTTCACAGGGATAAAGTGGGCAGACTTAGTCATCCTGTCCACAATAACCCATATGGAGTCATGCTGTCTCCTAGTCCTCGGAAGACCAACCACGAAGTCCATATTAATGGCCTCCCACTTCCAAGTCGAAACCTCAATAATCTGAGTAAGACCGCCAGGCTTAAGATGTTCTGCCTTAACCTGTTGACAATTAGGACACTTGGCCACATATTCTGCAATGTCCTTCTTCATGCCTTCCCACCAATAAATCTGCTTAAGATCATGATACATCTTGGTGGAACCTGGATGTATGGAATATCTGGAACCATGGGCCTCTGCAACAATCCTGGTCCGCAAATCATCCACATCTGGTACACACAGCCTGTCCTGATACCTAAGTATGCCGTCAACTGCCAAAGCGAAAGGCTCATTCATCTTTATCAACACTGAGTCCTTCAGCTCCATCAACACAAGATCAAGATGCTGACCCTGCTTGACTTATACTACCAAGGATGATTCAGAACTAGGATGAACTGAAACACCCCTACTAGTAGAGAAGGAGTCACCATTGTGCCATTTCTTACACAATGGTTTGGACCTTTGGCAATATTTAGCTTTTAGAAATCCCCCCCCCCCACATAAGGTGTGTTTGGCTCAGAATGTCCACCATTGTTTGTATTGGAATGCCATGCATACATCTATGAGATTTCTCATGCCCACCCCTCCATTTTCATAAGGAAAGATTAAACTTTTCCATGATTACCAATGATACTTCTTCTTTTCACTCTTCCATCCCCAAAAAAAGTCAGCCATCATCATTTGGATATGCTTGAGCACAGTAGGGGGGGTTACTACAAATAATAAATGAATTTGAAGGGCTTGGAGTACATGTTTGACCAGGACAGCCCTACCACCATAAATGAGTTGATTTGTATGCCAACCATTACTCCTACAAACCACTTTGTTCACAAGGTTAGAAAAGTAAACAATCCTAGGTCTACCCATAAAAAGAGGTGATCCTAGATAAGTTATGGGACCCTGCTTATGCCTAAAACCTATGATTTGGTTAATTTTGTATCTTGTACTAGTGAATGCATTAGAATATAGAATGAAGTGACTTTTAGCACTATTAATCATTTGGCCTGAAGTTTCTTCATAAGTCCTGAGAGTTTGCATGATGAGCCTAAGAGTTTTCGCCCTCCCTGATGTAAACAGGATGGTGTCATCGGCAAAACTCAAGTGGTTCACTTGTGGTCCTATCCCTTCCATATAGAACCCATGGTCGTAAGGATGATTGTGCAACCTGTTAAGAGATCTTGAAAGCACTTCTGCACCTAAAATAAATAGGGTAGAGGAGAGGGGGTCAACCCGTTTGAGCCCCCTAGTGGAATGAAAAAAGCCATATCTCTTTCAATTTATAATAATAGAATACCAATTGTTGGCCATAACTCTCCAAACAATATCAATGAATATTTCATGAAATCCCATTTTCCATAGTACTAGACAAATATAGGACCAAGAGACTCGATAATAAGCATTTTCCATATCCAATATTATAATCACATTACTCCCCACAATAGGCTTATTGATTTGGTGGATGATCTCTTGAGCTAACATGATGTTGTCTGAAATGCTTCTACCTTTGACAAGGCCAGATTGATTTAGAGAGATCAGGTTAGGGAGAATCGGACAAAGTCTGTTACTCATTAGCTTGGAGATGATCTTGCTAATGAAATTGCTATGACTGATAGGCCTAAACTCATTCATTCTGCTGGGATTATTAACCTTGGAGAGTAAAACAATGCAAGAGTGGGAGAAGTACTTATGGATTATTTAGCCAATGAAGAAGGCCTGAATAACTCCCATGAGATCTTGATTGATGATATTCCAACATTTCTGGAAGAATAAACCAATCATGCCATCAGGGTCAGCTGCTGAAGTAGGGTTCATGGATAATACCACCTCTTTCAGTTCTTCCATAGTTGGCATGACAATGGGTTTTTGGTTTTGTTCTTCATTGACCATTCTTGGGATGCATTCTAGGGGAGTTTCATTAATGACCTTATCTTCACCCGTAAAAATCTGCTGAAAGCAGTCACAGGCTGCCTTATCAATATTTTCATCACCCTATAGCCATTTCCCATCCTCACTGTGAATTTTGTGAATAAACATCTTCCTTCTCCTTCCCCTTATCAAGAAATGAAAATACTTGGAGTTACTGTCACCCTCTTTAAACCAATGCATTTGAGTTTTTTTTCTTCATAATGGAATCCTCCAACTTATGAAATCTAATATAGTTAGCATTAAGCTTATGGAGATCAGCCCTGTTAGATTCATTGGGAGTTTGGATAAGATTTTCCTCAGCCTTTTTCACTCTTTCCTCATAATCCTTTACTTTGCAGAAGATATCACCAAATTCATTTATGGACCAATCAGTAAGAGTCTTAGATAATCTTTTCATATATTGGTGAAACTTCCACAGATTGTCACCTTTAGCATCTCTGTCCCAGGATGCTTTCACAGTGTCAATGAAATGAGGGCTATCAACCCGACAATTGAGGAATTTAAAGTACTTGATGTAAACTGCCTCAATTGATTTCATTTCAATTAATAAAGGACAGTGATCCGAACCTGTAGATGAAAGGTGATTAATTGTGGTTTGGGCCATAATGTCCAGCCAATTGTCATTAATCAGGCCTCTGTCAAGCCTTTTCCAGATTCTTTGACTGATACCTCTTTTATTTGCCAAGTAAATTTCTGGCCACTAAAGCCTATGTCCATTAGACCACAAGCTTCAATGACAGAAATAAACTCCATACTTTTCCTCATATTATATGGTACACCCCCCAATTTTTCTTCTATATCAGTAATAACATTGAAGTCACCCACCGCACATCAAGGTGTGTCCTTCTCATCAGACTGTTGGATCATGTTATCCCACAAAGGTCTTCTGAGATGATCTTTACACTTTGCATAGACAATTGAGAATTAATATCAATGGCTTAGTGTTTAATCTTTGGGTTTTGGTATTTTGGGCTATAGGGTTTGGGTTAGGGTTAATGTTAGGGTTAGGGTTAGGATATAGGTTGTTTTTTAGGTTTGAGGGTTTGGGTTAAGGATTTGAGTTGTAATATCTATGGTTTAGTGTTTAATGTTATGGTTTTAGTATTTTGGGTTTGAGTTTAGGGTTTAGGGTGTAGGGTTAGGGTTTAGGATATGGTTAGGGTTAGGGTTCATGTTACGGATAGGGTTAGAGTGAGGAATTAGTTTTTTTTGTTAGGTTTAAGTTTTGGGTTTTAGGATTTTGGTTTAAAATCTATGGTTTAGTTTTAATGTTTGGGTTTTGGTATTTTGGGCTTGGGGTTTTGGTTTAATAGTTTAGGGTTAGAGTTAGGGTTAAGGGTTAGGGTTTGGGTTAGGTCTAGGGTTAGATTTAGGTTTTTCTTAGGTTTAAGGGTTTGTGGTTTAGAATTTGAGGTTTAAAATCTATGATTAGTATTTAATGTTTGGGTTTTTGTATATTTGACTTAGGATCTTTTTAGGACTTAGGGTTTAGGGTTTAGGGTTTAGGGTTAGGATTAGGGTTAGGGTGTAGGTCTTTTTTAGGTTTTATGGTTCAAGGTTTAGCATTTGAGGTTTAAAATCTATGGTTTAGTATTTAATGTTTGGGTTTTTGTTTTTTGGGCTTAGGGTTTCCCTTCTTTTCTACGCCTATGTTGTGCCGTAGAGATTAAAAGTAATGAATGTCCTTTTCTTATGGTTTGATCCTAAGGGAAAGGCTCATTTCTATGCACTTCGGACTAAAGGAACAAAATCGGATGATGATGATGATGCCCGTAAGTTATAGTTTTCTGTCTTTAGTTATATGAGTTCCTTGCGTTGTGAATTTCATGAAGTTATGATTATGTTTTAAATTAAATTTATATGGTTTTATCTCTCATATTGTCATGCTTCCATCATAAATTGCTAAAGAGTTGCATTTTAGGAAAATTGAGCATGTTTCATTGTAAAGAATTTGGTGTTCACTGCAAAGATTTTTAATATTTGGTTAAGTTGTTCCTTCATGAAAAATGGTTATAATATGTATAGAATTGTTGTATATGAGCAACATAATATGTGGAGAAGTAAGTTCCTCCGATATGAAATGAAAATGTGAGTCTTATTGCATGATAAGTTGTAGAAGAAGTTTCTATCTTCTTATTGTGTTTTACGTCACTTAAAGTATGTGAAATTGATGTTTCTCCTACATGTGTGTATTGTGTGTTCTGTTGTATGGTTATGTGCTTCTAGTCTTGAGTTTCTTATCTCTTGATAGTGTCTAAATAGAATAGCAAGTGTTATTCGAGGACGAATGTTGTCTAAGTGGGGCACCCTAAAAAATGAGCTAGGTTGAAATAGAACCTAACATGTTTTCCATGAGTGTATAAGGTCCTAAAATGGTATAAAATGTGGTAATGAGGCAGTGTCTAATGATTTAGGTGCATTGGAAGTCAAACGTTAAGGGACGACTAAGACGTTCGATGACTAGTCACATATGTGTCTCATGCGTGTTTATGTGTTTATGTGTGTGTCATGATCTTATGAGGCTCTTATATGTTTAATAATAGTGTTTATAGGCAGTGTGTGAAGTTTGGTGAAGTTTCGAGGTTAAACGTACAAGAACGTTCATGACGTTCGAAAGGTTTGCCTTGAAACGTGCTTGCGTGTCTTAACGTGTTTCGTCAAGTTTTATGTGTTGTTATGATTTAAAATATATGTGAGAGGTTCCTAACATGTTTATGATAGTAATCTAGCTGGAAACGTCCGGGAAAAACTCCCCAAGGACCAACCAAAGGGTCCTTGAGGAGGACCCAACCTTAGGCTAATAAACTGCGAACGACAGCAACTTTTGTTCCTTGGTGAAATAGGTCCGCGTCGCGGACTTGGTTCACCAAGTGCCAAAAAAATTTCTGAGTGGCGGACACAACGCAGACTCAACTGCCCCGAAAGTTATTTTCTAATAAATCATGCGGGAACAGCTCCGTATCGCGAACTTGTTCCCCAATGATAATTCCAGAAAGTTAAGTTGAGCTTGAGTTGGTTAAAAGGTCCTATAAATTCAGGGGTCTTTAGGGTATTTTAGGGGCTAGTTATTGGCAGTTATTATACCTTTTTAAACCCCAATTCACCCTTCAAATCTTAACCCTAAAGTCCAAAACAAAATATCTCCATTGTTTCTCTCCAAAAACCTCCATTCATGATGTTTTGAGGCTACAAGGAAGAACATAGATTTTCCAAGTTTTTCTCCATAAATCTTGTGGTCTTTTCATCACAATTAAGGTACGGTTCTTCATCCTTGAAATCTCTTTCTTCAACGAGTCAATTCAAATGATTTTCAAAGATGATCCAAAACATGAAATCCTGTAAATTGAATTCTAGCCATGGGTCTTTACATAAAACATTTTAGATCACTGATTTATGATTGAATTGATGCTAATTAGATGATATTCACCTAAATTCTTCATGAACCCATGCAAAACATAATCTCTTAAAATTGGCTATATTTTGGATGTTATGATCCTGCCTTAATGTTTATGAATTCTAGTGTAGTTTTCTATGGGTTATTGAATGATGTAAGAATTATTTTGAATTAATATATAGGCAGTATTAGATTGATAAATCTATATTGAATTGATTTAGATTCATTGAGTATTATGATTTTGTATTGAATTGATGATCATGGCCATGGGTAAGGGCCTAGTGGTATTGTATTGGACGATTTATCTAAGGATTGAAGTGGTGAGAATGGATTGGTGGTACGTTGCCGTAATTATCTTTACTTTATGTAATGTAGTTCTTTAATTATGTTGTGATTGGTATGGTCCACTTATGGTGGTGGTGCTATGTGCATTACTTGTGAATTATGTGGCCTCGTCGGCATTACCTTATGTATTATGATGATCATGGCCTTATCGGACACTTCTTGAAGTATAATGATGATTTGCGTAGTTGATTATGTGAAGTATGATCATATCTACCTACATGTTCATAATGTTAAAATATGTGGTTTTCTATAGAAGTTGTTAGGTAATCATGTTAGACTATGACTATGTCCTTGTATGTGTACTCTTAGCGTGGGTGCATGATTCTTCCTACTTGATTATGTGAGTCTTATGATGGTTATATTGATGAAATTATAATAGCTAATAAGGCGACCGATAGATGATGTTGGTTATGACTATGTGCTTATAGAATGATATGTTATATGTGAAGATGTGTGTCTTGTCTTGGTAGACTTGTGTCCCTTACTTGATATATGTACATTATGAATATTAACATCTTGACCTAGTAGGCTTAGGAACCTTTGTCTTGTATGTGTATGTATAAATGTTGAATCAAAGTCTAGGATCGGTAGACCTAAGATGGTGCCCTTTTAAGCATGACTATTATGTGGAACCTTCAATATAGAAAGAAGGTTAAGAATGACCTATCCTTATAGACCATTGAGTGGAAGCCCTAGTGGACCCATCTTTGGTAGGTGCATTATGACTAGGTAATGACTAAGAGATGGTACCTTTTCATATGTCCCTTTTATTGAACTTACTGTATGAGAACAAAGGCTAGCACCGAGTGAATAAGTTATGGCTTGTAGCTCTACTTAAGAAGGAGACTACAGTACAACGTATCTCTTCTTGAGAATGAGACTAGAGTACATAAAAGACCTTGATATTCCTTAACCATGTGCCTACATGGGATGTGTCCTAGTTCTACACTTGGCAAGTAGAATACCTTCCATTGGAGTAGGGTAGACTCTGGATTCCATGCCTAGCTAATATGGTCTATGTCAGTTATTGCCTATTCTCATCATGTGGGATACATTCTAGTATTTTATAAGTTCTACAATGTTTAGGTAGTGGAATGGGACACTATCTAGACATTGCATGAGTAGGCTTTGATGGTGCTAAAGTCTATGTTCCGTAGGTCTTTCCTAGACCATTATGTGAAGTCCTTAATGAATTAAATATCTTCTACTTGACTTAATGAATGATTATGACTTTAACTTATGTAGGTTGACTAGGATATTCTCTATCTAGGGCAACTTTGAGGGTTGCTTAGGGAAGCTTGAAGAGGGTGTATGGGCGGTCTCTTCTTGTCCTACTTAATTGAATCTCGGAGTAATCTTAGGCGGGGAGTAAATGAAAGGAAAAGGGAACAATCTTATCTTAGGTAGTCTTAAGGATTGTTTAGTTAGGCTTTAAGAGAGTGTATGGCGGTCTCTTCTTGTCTTACTTTAGTAAGTCTTAGGATAACCTTTGGTGGGAGGTGTATGGGCGGTCTCTTATTGTCTTACTTTAGTAAGTCTTAGGATAACCTTCGGTGGGAGGTGTATGCGTTTATATGGGTTGAAGTGATGTTGATGCTATATAGTGGAATGAGACTTATTTGTATATATGTTGACTTGTAAGTGACTATTATACTTGTCTTAAAAGGTTTTCTTAAAAAGAGCATGTTTCATACAAAAGTTTGTTTATCATGATTTTATGCATTATGACTTACTTAGTACAAGTATTTGTACTACTTCCATACATTTTGTCTATCTCTAAGGGTGTAGATGGCATTTGAGAGGAGTCTCGAAGTGGAAGCTTGGATTAGTGTTCATTCAAGTAAAGAGTTTGTATGTCCTCACCAGATTCGAGGACATCTTGATTTTTAGATTTCCTTATTGAAAGTTTTGTAATAGACTTACCTATTTTCTATGTGATGAAGTATGGGCCGTGTCCCAATATATTTTGTAAGTCTAAGATGCCGACTTTGAGACTTAGCATTTCATTATGTTTTTCTAATAAAGAGATATTTTGAAGTATTATTATTTCGTGTGAAAAGTTTTAAATTCTGCACTACTTTTCATACATGTATGCAATGAATGGTATGAAAGGGATTGTACAAGACCTCTAAGAGGTCAAGTACGTTGTATTTCAATTCAAGAATGCCCTAAATTCTAGGGGGTACTCCTGGGTCGTTACAAATGACAATCAATACTCGAACAACAGCCGCTCGAAGACTTGACGGAGAGATTTCCAATGCTGGAGTTCCTCCCCGAGGCGATCAAGTTCCTTTTGAGGAAGTTGCTAATGATGACCAAGCTCTTGTCAATCCCCCACCTTTGACATATGGTGACATAAGGGCAGCCTTTCTCCAAATGGCCCAAGCCATTACTACACAAGCATAAGCCGTCACCACTCAAGTTTAAGCCATGACAGCCCAAGCTGATTGGGAGATGGTACTTGAGGAAACCAACATGTTGGAACCTGGCCTCCCGTTTGAGGGATTTCACTAGGATGAATCCCCATACTTCCTATGGGTCCAAAGTTGAGGAAGACCCCCAAGAGTTCATTGATAAAACCTACAAGATTCTCTATGCTATTGGGTTGACTACTAGTGAGAAGTCGAGTTACCACTTACCAACTCAAAGATGTGGGCGCAAACATGGTACGTCCAATGGAGAGACAATAGGCCTTTAAGGGGTGGACCGGTGCTTTGCAGATTTTCAAGAAGGTTTTTCTTGATAGGTTGTTTCCTAGGGAGAAGAGGGAAGCCAAAGTGGAAGAATTCATCAACCTTCTTCAAGGAGGTATGAGTGTACTTGACTACTCTTTGAAATTTACTTAATTGTCAAAGTATGCTCCTTCTTTGGTTTCCCAACCCTAGAGATGAAATGAGACATTTTGTGATGGGAATATCGGATAACTTGAAGGAAGAATGTC
>JAJJBR010000787.1:0-61254 GCA_022817965.1 Solanum lycopersicoides
TTTAATTATTTTTCTCTCTTTCTCCTCCAGTTCGCGATTCGATCCCCCACCCCCTTGTTCTTTTCTTTTCTCGCGAACTCACAGTAGCCAAGTTCGATTCCCTCCAGCCCCTTTTTCTTTTCCCTTTATTCGCGAAACCAGTAGCTAGAAGGTGAGGTCACATGTTGGAATCCTGGTGGCCTCACCTCTTTTAACATGTATTAATTTCCAGATTTTCTTCATTAACTTTAGTCTTAATTTAACCTTGCATAGTTGCTGGAAATTTTGGTTATTTTCAATTCGTTCTTATCAACGTTTTCACATGATTCATAGGGCGCATTCATAAATCATTTTGATACATTTTTAGGCGCATCTTTCATAGATTTATTTGGCTAAAAGAATGTTATTCAATCAACCGTATTTCATTACAATGAACATCACATTGTGTACACATTTTACACATAAAATACAAAGAAATACATGTCTTATACGCCCTAAAACAGTGGCCAAAACACACTGCCAAACGTGCACACACACACACCTCCTTTTTCGATCACACCTTGATTGTCATCTTCGTGATTTCACGCACATAAACATGTTCACATTCAATACAAAAACATCATACATGCCTAAATCTACCAGCACAAAATACACAACCTACGAAATCATTTTGGAGTTTAGTGACAAGGATATGCAATGGGGAACAACCTTAGTTTCGGAGTGAATATCTTAAATCGTAAGGGGCATCTTGGGAAAGGGACCAAGAGAGAAGAAACCCATACCTTTTTTACGTTGTTCAAACGTGAAGTTGCTGCCCAAACTTGTCTCCAAAACCACGCCCAATTCACCTAAAGCTTCACCACCAATTCGACGGAAATCTCTCTTTCCTTAACATTATTGATTAACTTGCTTTCTTAGACTTTTTAGTGAGTTCTTCAAGTGTGAAGAATTGTTTTGTTATATTATCAGTTCTTCAACAATATTTGGCAGAGAGCAAAACGTGAGAGAGAGAGAGTTTGTTGAACGTGTGAGGTGATAGACGTGATTAGGAGAGTGTTAGCTTAGGTTTAGGAGTCTTAACTCAAGACTTAGTCAAAATAGGGTTTAATTAAATTAATAAAATCTTATTTATTTCAACTAATACGTGAAAGGACCCTTTTGCCCTTAATGAATAAGATTTTAATTGATGATTAAATCATCAATTCATCGCCTCTAGTGGGGCTCGAACCCGAGTGACACCCCATTTGCAAAAATGGGTCACTTCGGGTCGCCCCAACCTGAATTGCTCTTTTTAATTAAATTAATTAATTAATTAATTAGTTCCTCAGGGTAATTACAATATTACCCTTGGCCTGGAAAAGACCATTTTACCCCTGGACCCTCAAAACTTAAAATTTCTTCTTTTAAGTCCGGTAAAGACCCTTTCGATTCAATCTTCATTTTCGAGAGCCTCACATGGTTGGTTCCAACCTTTCCAAGCTCAATTAACTCCCCAAGTTAGTTGACTTGGTCGTAGTAAGGGTTCTGAGTTCTGGTTCTACGCGTATCAATCCGTGTGAACCTTGGTCTAATCGCAATCATTCTTGACACCTTAAGTATTTATCTTATTCATTTTTGGGGTTGTTACAAGCCTCTTATCATGTTGTCACCACATTCATTAGTCTTAGCACATTTGCCCTTCATAATTACTCACTCCTTTTTACGTGAATGTTCATTTCGTCATATGCCAATGCACTTGGATTTTTAGTGTGTTTCACACTCTTACTTAACCCTTCTGAGGTCACATCATTCATTACATAACATCTTAGGTTCACTTACTTTTAAACTTATGCTGGACATACGGATCCACACACACAAGCCATGAGGCTTCATTCGTAATTTGTCTAAGTGATTCCTACTTACCCAAGGATATGTGGTACAAGACTTATGCATCTTGTAAATATGCCAGGATCTCAGTTTTGATCCTTAAAGGCATCATTCATTTAATCATTTATTCACGTATAACTTATGTGTAAATACGGAATTGGGCAAGGGACCCCGATTTCGAATCCCTTAAGCAACACTTAATCTTATATTAAACTTGGTAATTGTATTTTTTAGATTTTGGGGGACCCTAGGTCGATACCCATCGCCCCCATATATTTTTCTTTCTTTTCACTTCTCTCTTTTCCGTTTAAGGCCAAGAGGTTGTGGGATCGATCCCCCACAACTTCATTTTATTTCTCTTAGTTTTTCTCTTAACTTTCTCACCTATCCAAGAGGTTGTGGGTTCAATCCCCACTCACCTCATCTTATTTTTCTCTTTCATTTTTCTTCTAATTCTCTCATCCATTCAAGAGGTTATAAGTTCAATCCCCCCTCACCTCATTTATTTTTCCTTTCGTTTTTCTTTTGAAATTTTTTATGCAATTTGCATTTGGTGAGGTATTGGGTTCAATTCCCAATGACCTCACATTTTCAAATTTTTTTAAAATATAGCTCCATCTCCAATACACAACCCGAGACCAACATTTCCACCAAGCTGGAAATTTGTTCATCTTCCAGTTCATCTTTCTCTCATTTTTTTTGTTAATTCTTAGAGTATTTCGTGTGACATTTATTCAGCAACATTATACTTATATGAACATCACACTTCTAACATATTCATACACGTAAAAATGCAACATTTTAACATGTAAAATTCATGCTTCAAACCATGGCTTACTCACGACACACACATGCATAAACAAGTTAACGTAATTCACTTTTTCGGAACACATCTTTTATTTCTCACATAATTTCCGAATACACATTCAAACACGTAATCATAACCAGACCTAAAATCATCTACCAGAAGTCATACCAACGCATACTTTGAGTCTTTCAGAGGATCTAATGACAGGGACATGCAACGGGGACAACCATAGTTTTCGATTGTGAATAGACTGAACCTTAGGGGTCTCTTGGGATAGGGACCAAGAGGGAAGAAAGCCCATACCTGTGCCTGCACCTAAAAAATAGTATAGTTGTATAGGGTTAGTACACACTTGTACTAAGTATGGGTATATGCAAGCACACACCAAAGACATGCATGAGAAAAGATAGATCTTTCCGAACAACATGATTATGGGAAGTCAAGTCAGTGGACTTGCCAAATTGAGATTAGGAAAGTTAGTAAACCTTCCAAATTTGAATTAGGAAAGTCAGTGGGCTTTCCAAATTTTGATTAGAAAAGTCATGCCATGAGAGTAACATGCATCATCATAAACATCATATTGCACACAACACATAACATCTTCATATAGCACATATCATACCATATAACACATAGCTTCTTTCATACCATTCATTCATATGCCATGAGACCTTGGAATCATGGACATGACATTAAGACTTTTCAAAATGAGGGCTCAACATATGGGACCTCAACTAGGGAGTCTTCATTAGCAAACTCAGAGTCTGCTTCATTAATTCAAACGTACTTTATTTCATTTCGTTCATATGCACACCAGCTATACCTAGGGTATAGTTTAAGACTTTCATCGGGTTTGCTGTGCAATATCAAGAATAACCTAATGTCATTACCTGAGTCTATATCACCTCTTGATTATCCTATCCTAACACCTTTGGTATCATTCATTTCATTATGTGCTTCATTTGAGGCTGGCCTCATTCATTCATTGGGAACTTTAACTTTAACCGACATAGATCATGTGAGCATCATGAAATCTAGTGTCTCCCCCACACCAAAAAGAGTTGGAGTCACCGGCCAAGGTGATCCAAATCATGCTAGCGTACATGGGAATTTAACCCCTCCAAATCCCTATATTGGCAGTATTGGTTCGAAGACCAGGAGATATAAGGAGACCCATACCCGGCAAGCCAGACAGTCTCATCTCATGAGAGTTACGTGAACTTCCGCCCTTCCCGAAAGAAGGCATCACATCTCTTAACTAGTCTATCGGTGCTCAGTATAAAGTTCCATTTCATTCAACTCATACGTCATGGAAGTTGGCTTCTAATATGAGGACATCATAGCTCATTAGATGATTTCTCATCTCATCATTACTATAAAGTGTGTTAATCTCAATACCTTCATTAGAGTGTTCATAGAGACTGGTCTCTTCATTATCTTACACTCTCATAGGTGAGTACGTTTTGGTAACATTTACTTAGGCTCATTTGAGATTGCTCTCATCATTAGCATTAGCCTCATATCATGTTGTCACCACATTCATTGTCATTAGCACATTTACTCTTCATATTTACTCACCTCATTTTACGTGAATGTTCATTTCATCATATGCCAATATACTTGGCCATTGGTTTGTTTCATACCCTTACTTAACCCTTCTAGGGTTTCATCATTTCATTGTTCATTTCATCATTCAGTACATACATCTTAGGTTCACTTACTTTTAAACGTATGCTAGACTTATGAGTCTATACACACAAGCCATGAGGCTTCATTCATAATTCGGTAAGTGAGTCATACATTCCTAAGATTATGTAGTACAAGACTTATGTATCTTGTATATATGCCAAGATCTTGATTTCGATCTAAGTAGGTGGCATTATTCTTGGATATTTTGTCCACGTATGACTTATGTATCAATACGGAAATATGGGCAAGGAAACCCAATTTAGAATCACTTGGATATCATTTACATTTTTCATTGATTTTATTTTAATATTCATAACATTTTAACTCTAGATTAAATCCCAATATTAATATTGTATCAGTAATTTTGCTACTTAATTTTCTCTTAAGTTGGCCGAAGGGTTGTGGGTTCGAACCCCCACAACTTCTTTATATTTTTCCTTAAATTCGCCTTGTCCCAATTCGCCTTAACCAAGAGGTTGTGGGATCAAACCCCACAACCTCTTGTATTTTCCTTAAATTTTCGCTGGGATAGGGAGGTTGTGGGTTCGAACCCCCACAACCTCCTTATTTAATCTTTAATTTCGCTGAGGCTGTGAGGTGGTGGGTTCGAACCCCCACAGCCTCCTATTATTTTATTTATGTAATTTTCGCTAAGGTCTTGAGAGGTTGTGGTTTCGAACCCCCACAGCCTCCTAACTTTATTTTTTAATTTAATTTCGGCGAGTGGCAGTGAGGTTGTGTGATCGAACCCCTACAGCCTCACTTTATTTTTTTAGTTTATTTCGCCTTATTCTTTTTCATCCTTGAGGTCGTGGGTTCGATTCCCACGCCTCACGTTTTCTTTTCTTTATTTTCTCCCCTTTTACGCGTGCCTGGAGGTCGTGGGTTCGTATCCCACGCCTCCCATTTATTTACTTAATTTATTTTTCTTTTCTTTCTCCTCCATTTCGCGAGTTCGACTCCCCCAGACCCCTTGTTCTTTTCTTTTCTCGCGAAATCACAGTAGCCAAGTTCGATTCCCTCCAGCCCCTTTTTCTTTTCCCTTTATTCGCGAAACCAGTAGCTAGAGGGTGAGGTCACATGTTGGAATCCTGGTGGCCTCACCTCTTTTAACATGTATTAATTTCCAGATTTTCTTCATTAACTTTAGTCTTAATTTAACCTTGCATAGTTGCTGGAAATTTTGGTTATTTTCAATTCGTTTTTATCAACGTTTTTACATGATTCATAGGGCGCATTCATAAATCATTTTGATACATTTTTAGGCGCATCTTTCATAGATTTATTTGGCTAAAAGAATGTTATTCAATCAACCGTATTTCATTACAATGAACATCACATTGTGTACACATTTTACACATAAAATACAAAGAAATACATGTCTTATACGCCCTAAAACAGTGGCCAAAACACACTGCCAAACGTGCACACACACACCCCTCCTTTTTCGATCACACCTTGATTGTCATCTTCGTTATTTCACGCACATAAACATGTTCACATTCAATACAAAAACATCATACATGCCTAAATCTACCAGCACAAAATACCCAACCTACGAAATCATTTGGGAGTCTAGTGACAAGGACATGCAATGGGGAACAACCTTAGTTTCGGAGTGAATATCTTGAATCGTAAGGGGCCTCTTGGGAAAGGGACCAAGAGAGAAGAAACCCATACCTTTTTTACGTTGTTCAAACGTGAAGTTGCTGCCCAAACTTGTCTACAAAACCACGCCCAATTCACCTAAAGCTTCACCACCAATTCAACGGAAATCTCCCTTGCCTTAACGTTTTTGATTAACTTGCTTTCTTAGACTTTTTAGTGAGTTCTTCAAGTGTGAAGATTTTTTTTGTTATATTATCAGTTCTTCAACAATATTTGGCAGAGAACAAAACGTGAGAGAGAGAGTTTGTTGAACGTGTGAGGTGATAGACGTGATTAGGAGAGTGTTAGCTTAGGTTTAGGAGTCTTAACTCAAGACTTAGTCAAAATAGGGTTTAATTAAATTAGTAAAATCTGATTTATTTTAACTAATACGTGAAAGGAACCTTTTGCCCTTAATGAATAAGATTTTAATTGATGATTAAATCATCAATTCATCGCCTCTAGTGGGGCTCGAACCCGAGTGACACCCCATTTGCAAAAATGGGTCACTTCGGGTCGCCCCAACCCGAATTGCTCTTTTTAATTAAATTAATTAATTAATTAATTAATTCCTCAGGGTAATTACACTATTACCCTTGGCCAGGAAAAGACCATTTTACCCCTGGACCCTCAAAACTTAAAATTTCTTCTTTTAAGTCCGGTAAAGACCCTTTTGATTAAATCTTCGTTTTCGAGAGCCTCACATGGTTGGTTCCAACCTTTCCAATCTCAATTAACTCCCCAAGTTAGTTGGCTTGGTCGTAGTAAGGGTTCTGAGGTGTGGTTCTACGCGTATCAATCCGTGTGAACCTTGGTATAATTGCAATCATTCTTGACACCTTAAGTATTTATCTTATTCATTTTTAGGGTTGTTACAAGCCTCTTATCATGTTGTCACCACATTCATTAGTCTTAGCACATTTGCCCTTCATAATTACTCACTCCTATTTACGTGAATGTTCATTTCGTCATATGCCAATGCACTTGGCTTTTTAGTGTGTTTCACACTCTTACTTAACCCTTCTGAGGTCACATCATTCATTACATAACATCTTAGGTTCACTTACTTTTAAACTTATGCTGGACATACGGATCCACACACACAAGCCATGAGGCTTCATTCGTAATTCGTCTAAGTGAGTCCTACTTACCCAAGGATATGTGGTACAAGACTTATGCATCTTGTAAGTATGCCAGGATCTCAGTTTTGATCCTTAAAGGCAGCATTCATTTAATCATTTATTCATGTATGACTTATGTGTAAATACGGAATTGGGCAAGGGAACCCGATTTCGAATCCCTTGAGCAACACTTAATCTTATATTAAACTTGGTAATTGTATTTTTCAGATTTTGGGGGACCCTAGGTCGATCCCCATCGCCCCCATATATTTTTGTTTCTTTTCACTCCTCTCTTTTCCGTTTAAGGCCAAGAGGTTGTGGGATCGATCCCCCACAACTTCATTTTATTTCTCTTGGTTTTTCTCTTAACTTTCTCACCTATCCAAGAGGTTGTGGGTTCAATCCCCACTCACCTCATCTTATTTTTCTCTTTCATTTTTCTTCTAATTCTCTCATCCATTCAAGAGGTTATAGGTTCAATCCCCCCTCACCTCATTTATTTTTCCTTTCGTTTTTCTTATGAAATTATTATGCAATTTGCAATTGGTGAGGTATTGGGTTCAATTCCCAATAACCTCACATTTTAATTTTTTTTTTAAATATAGCTCCATCTCCAATACACAACCCGAGACCAACATTTCCACCAAGCTGGAAATCTGGTCATCTTCCAATTCATCTTTCTCTCATTTTTTTTTATTAATTCTTAGAGTATTTCGTGTGACATTTATTCAGCAACATTATACTTATATGAACATCACACTTCTAACATATTCATACACGTAAAATACAATATTTTAACATGTAAAATTCAGGCTTCAAACCATGGCTAACTCACGGCACACACATGCATAAACAAGTTAATGTAATTCACTTTTTCGGAACACATTTTTCATTTCTCATATAATTTCCGAATACACATTCAAACACGTAATCATACCTAGACCTAAAATCATCTACCAGAAGTCATACCAACGCATACTTTGCGTCTTTCAGAGGATCTAATGACAGGGACATGCAACGGGGACAACCTTAGTTTTCGATTGTGAATAGACTGAACCTTAGGGGTCTCTTGGGAAAGGGACCAAGAGGGAAGAAAACCCATACCTGAAGTCGTTCAATGGGGTTCTAACGTGCTGCCAAAAACCCCACTAAGCCAATGACTCACCACCGAAATCACTAGCACAATTCGTCGAGAACTTGTTTTATTTTACTTTTCGTTTTTAAACTTATTTTGCTTTTGAGTTTGAGCGACCAAGTTCTTGAATGTGGATGAACTTTGTAGTATTTTTGTTCTTTTCTTTTGTTTCACAGAAAGTTGAGCTTTAAAGTGAGAGAGGAGTAGAGAGAAACGTGCGATAGTGTTAGCTTAGGATTAGGAGATTAGGTGGAGACTTAGTCAAATTAGGATTTATCATTAATTAAAAAAAATCTGTTTTTTTTCCTTTTTCCTAAGTCAACAATTTAAATATTAATTAATTTAATTAATTCACTAAATATAATTTAATCAATTAAATCATTGCTTCCACCAAGGCTCGAACCCGGGTGGAGCTAGATGTCGCTTAAAGGGTAAAATTCGGCCACCTATACCCAAATTGCCCCTTAACCATATTAATTAATTAAATAATTTATTATTTGGGGTAATTACAATACTACCCTTAGCTTGGAAAATACCATTTTACCCCTAGACCCTCCAAACCTAAGATTACCCCTTTTAAGTCCGGTAAAACTCATCCGGGTGAATCTCTTCAATTCGGGTGCCCTACACTATTGATTCTCACCTTGCCTAGCTCAACTAACTCACCAAGTTGGTTGGCTTGGCTAGTGCATAGGTTCTGAGGTCTGGTTCTACGCGCAACAAGTCGTGTGAACCCGATCTAATTTAGGCATTCTAGGTACGTTTAAGCATTACTTAGCATAGTCATTTTAAGGTTGTTACAAGTTTAGTATTCCTAAGGTGTGTGTGAAGTTTGGTTTAGTTTGGAGGTCAATAGACCAAAAACGTCCTTGACGTTCGGAAGGTGTGCCCTAGAATGTACTAGTGTTTCTTGTTGTGTTTGGATGACTTTGACGTGTTCGTTTTGCTTAAAACTTGCATGGTATGTTACTAAGACCTAGACGACTTAGTTTAGGGGTTTAACGTCCGGGCACACCACCACCTAGGACCCACAAGGGGCCCTAGATGAAGGGCCCAAGACTTGGGCCAATCTGCCAAAAAGCAGTGACCAAACGATGACCTTAAGGACAGTACGTTGGTCCATCAATGGTCCGTCGACCTAGGGCATCGATTGGACCAGAAGTCAAGGTGTAAAGTCTCCATTTGGAGATAAGTATCAACCCAAGATACCCTACCAACGGTCCGTTGTTGCAAAGATGGTCTGTTGGTTAGGTCTCGTCTGTGAGGCCTGCCAAAACTGTTAAGTGGCTGCCTTTGCTTGGGGTGTTTGGTAAATTCACCCAAGTCCTTTAAGACCCTAGGAGGATATTTTTAGTGTTTTTAGGTTATATTAAATTAGTTTTAAACCCTAGACCTAGACAAGACCCCTCTCTTCAAAATTTAAACTCTCTCTGTAAAGACAAACTCTCTCAAGACTCCATTGAAAGCTAGAGGTCAAGAAAGGAAAGAGGGCTGGTTGGACGTGTCTGTTAATAAAAAAACTCTTGGATTTTGCTTGATTAGTGAGGTATGGTATCCATTCTTCAATATCTTTTCATTCAAGAAGCCAATTTTCAAAAAAAATTCAAAAGGGTTTCTAAACTCAAATTTCTTCTAACTTTGATTTGTAGTATGGGTCCTCTTCTATCTGTGTTCTAACGGTTTAAATGTATTTAGTTTTGGTTGAATTGATGATTTTGATGTTAAAACTCTAATGAAACTATTGTTTACGCATACTTCAACTTTTGGCTTGAAAATGGGTTATGTGAGCATGATTTGAGTAGGGTATGAACTTGGGTCTTCTTGTATTTGTCATGTTAGTGTAGCTATTGCCCTCAGGGCCTTAATATGGTGAAATATTGATAAATTGCTTGTGGGTGATGATGGTTTGATTTGTTGATGAGTTTCTCTCATTGTATAGTTCTTTTTATGAATTGCTATTTGAGTGGTATGGTCCACCTTATGGATGGCGATGCTAATTGATGAAATTGATGTTATTTAGTATACATTGAATATGTAATATTGAAGGTCTAATATGTTAAATGAAGAGATATACGAAATGGGTCTTGTATTGTGTTTTGTGTAGCTTGAATTGCATGTTTGACATAGTTCATGTCTAAATGAAGTATATGATTATGTGAAGTATGTGGAGTGTATAACTTGATGAATCAAGGTTGAAGCATGTGTAGAACTTGATAAGAATGAAATGATGCTTATATGCAAGGTGTGCTCACGTGCACATACACACACTTTAAGGAATATATTATGCCAAGTTGAGTAAAAAGGGGAATCTTGAGGTGGACACTCTTCGTGAGTTGAGATATAGTGTCTAGTAGCAACTTCTCCATTCCTAGTGAGCTTTCTATGATAGACTATTATGTTGAGAAATCCGTGGGGAGTTATTCCTAGAACCGAGAGGATATGAAGGGGAGGTGGATTACACTTCGTGAGTCTAGATGTTGTAGTCCAAAGGACCTCTTGAGATGAGTACTCCTCGCTAGTAGAGAGTGAGTTACTTAGTAGCAATCTCCTTATCCCTTAACTATGTGCCCGCATAGGTGTAGCTATTGGAAAAGCCATGTAAACGCTAAGAAGCATGACCTTACACTAGGCAAGTAAGGATCCCTCATCCGATAGGGGTTAATATCGAGATTCCATGTCTATCTCTCATGGTCTTTGTCGGTTAAGCTAACTCCCACAAAAGAATTGATTTGAACTAGTTAAATTGTATATTGTGATATTGTGTATGTATGTTGTGAAGTGCTCGATCCACATTAGTTAACCATTAGGAGCACTAAGTGGGAGTAGTAGTATGGGATACTATTCTCACATTACACTTGGTTTGACCTATACCTACTATGGGAGAAGAGTAATTTCATGAAATCCGTGTGAATGAGTGTTATGGTGTGGTGTTATGGTTATTGTGAAGTGCTTGAGTAAATGGAATCCATTAGGATCACTAAGTCGTAGTGGTAGTATGGGATGCTACTCTCACATTGCACTTAGTGTGACCTATATTTCCATGAGTGTTTTGCATATGTTAGCCAAGGGCGTGGATTTGATTTCCAACGAAGTAAGCCTAAGATTAGATGGTTTTAAGGGTCGCTTTGGTGTGCCTTGAAGGGGGGTGTTTTGAATATCCCTTCTTGGCTCACCTTAGGGAGTCTTAGGATGACCTTGGGTTAGGGAAACTTCAAAGGAAAAAGAGTTCATATGACTTGGACCGTGCCATTCACTGTAAGGTCTTCATTATAATAGTTCAAAACGTTCACTGTAATATTCCTTCAATGTACTGTAAGTTTTAGTAGTTCACTGTAAATGCATCTTTTTGGTCAACTTGTTGTAACGTGCTCAAATCTTTGGGAATCCATTACACTACAAGAAAAAGGTTCAGTTAAGACCAACATGTAGGGACGAGTTAATAATCCCGTCTCAAAAAGTATATATATTGAGACAAGATTATATTTTTGTCCTAAAAGGTATATGTTATTGGGAAGGTGAAAAATCTCATCTCTAAGAAAACAAATTACTCGTCCCAATTATAATGGAGAGACATAGCGGGAGCTCCGAAACTATGCTGTAAAATTTACCAAAACGCCAAAAACAAATCTGAAATGTCGGCGCCAAAAAGAAACAATATTTCTAAAAATCCCCCCCAAAAAATTAAAAATCAAAATCCATTGGTCACAAGTTTGCCCTAAACGTATATTCTCAAGACCAGAAGTTTTCCTTTTCATACGTAGGTCAGCTACACAGGTCATCTGAACGTATTCTCAGCATCAAATCCTCTAAACGTTTTCTTAGCAACAACATTCTCTCAATAGCAACAACATTCTCTTCTTTGTCCTGTTTACTGAAGATCTTTCACTCAACTCAACAGAAGTGTCTCTTTTATATCTTTATTAACAGAGACCTAGAGTTATTCAGCTCTGCCTCAAATCCCCTGTTTGTATTCTCAATAGCAACATATTTATTTCCTTTTTGACAACTGAGGTTTGATTTCTCTTATTTTTATTTCTGTTCACTGATGTTTTGCTCAACTCAACAGAAGTTCTCTTTTTCATCTTAGTCAACATCGACCTAGGGTTATTCAGCTCTGCCTCAAATTCTCTGTACGTATTCACAACAGCAACGTCTTTTTTTCCTTCTCTCAACAACCAATTTCGAGTATGATGTCTATTCCTCTTCTTCATGTTTACTGATATGTTGCTCAACTTTGCACCATTATCTTGTTTTATTTAGTCCAGATTCTAATTAAATGTTTAATTATTTTTGAAGTGTAATCATCTTTGTAGTGTATTGTGTGTTCGAAGAATCACATAACCCATAATATAATTTTTTTTTAAAGAAAAAACAACTACTAGGACACCCTTCCTCTTTTCTTCTTTGTTTCATTATTTCCCTCTTCTATATACATAAAAGTCCCTTTTACGAATGAATATATGATTCTTGTTTGACTAGTTGTTGATTTTACAACACAAATATTCTTTACAATAGAGTCTTGAGTCGACTAGTCATAACAAAAATGATTTTTTTTATATACTACAAGGTAAGAAATTGCTTTCTTTTATTAATGTGTCACGGGTCATGAATCGACAAATATTTTTAACATCACAGATTCACTTGTATTTGAAGTATTTTAACCAGTGAATTAAATATACCGAACACTAAACTTTATTTCGACGACTGAGAAGTAAAATGATGTTTTCGTCATCATCCTGATTGTGTTAACCAACGAATCATGAATAAGTCTTCACATGTTAGATCTAATGAATCATCTGATCATATAAAGCATACAAAAGTTTTAGAAAAAGAAACTATGTACTTCGTCTCTTATCCTAGTAGGCGCTCTCACACAAGCAACATAGAAAGTCTCCTTCGCAATGTCCTCCCATATTGTACTACTTCCTTTTTCTCTTCTTTATGATTTCCCTTCTTTAATTGACAAAACATATCCATGTATAAATAGGTATATGATTTTTAATGGATTAGTTGTTGACTGTACAATATGAAGATTATTTATACTGGAGTCTTCATCGAGTTAATTAGTTGTCATCTTTTATTAATGTGCTACAGGTCGTTAATCTACACATCTATTAACGTGACTATTTACTTGACTTTGGAGTCTTTGAATAATTAAGTAAAGGTAGTGATCAAAAAACAAGTCAATTTGAATGGTCATTTACTTCATGTCTAGTCAACAAACATCTACTATTTTTAAAAGAAATCACGTCAACTAATCAGATTGTCGAAGAAAATAGTTATAAAAGATTGACGAGAAAGAAAGCATGAGTGAAAATCTAAGGATATCCTAGAGAAACCCTTCAAACGTTTTGAGAAAGAAATCTAAATATGTTGCTTTGTAAATGGTGTTCTTCTCTTATTTTATTAAGTTTGCTCATTATCGTTATTCATGGTTGTTGTGTCAACATATTGGGAGGAAACAAACTTTAACACTTGTGTTATACATTACCAATTGACTCCTACACTAGTGATCGAGATAGTATAATGGACTGTAGGATAAACTAGGGTAATTAGTTATTGACTTTCTTTGATAAATGAAGAACACATTAGATAGAGTGAAATTCAAATAAGTGATAGCATATGTGAACTAATGATCAAAACTACTCGACTAAATAAGTGTATGAAAATTTCTGAACAATTTTAAAAAGAAATATATGTGAGCATTTAAATGAGCAACTTATTGCCTCAAAAGAGAAAGGTCTAAAACAAAAACTGTAACAATTTTACCTTTCCAGCAGTTGATATATTGCTTATTCCTTCATCCTCTCTAACAAAAAGGGCTTCAACAACAGTAGAGTGTAACACCGGGAAAATATTGAAAAGTACTATTTTCTATTTTCTTGAGTTGCCTGATAACAATTCTCTACACAAGATTGTCCAAGAGTTTGTTATATCCTACAAGAAAACTGATATAGTTCTGCACTTTATGAAACAATTCTTGCTAATTTGTGTTCTCATAGGAGCTTGTAAGGTTCTTAAGATGAGTTTATGAGGCCTCATCTTATGCAGCTAATTTTCTGGATGGTTGTCTAATCCATATTTATATTGTCTGACAACATAAAAAATGACAGTAAAAAGATGATATTTTGTTATATATTGTTGAAGATTACTTTAAAAGCTTCACTGTCTATTTTCATAATAGCTTCTGGAGGGCTGTGAGTTATGTAGAATTCTGTTATATATAACTATGTGTAGAATTGCTATTCTGAAGATCAGTAATGTTGTAAAGAATTTAAGAAATTGCTTCTTTTGAAAGAAAACATTCTTTGCTTTTATTTAGCTTCTATTCAAAATTAAACATTCTTGGCTTTAATTAGATTATATTCAAAAGTTTTTTTCATCTTTGATGATAATATATTTGTCTGTTTATATAAATAAGCATTGCATATGTCTGGGAGAATTTTGATGTCTGATCCAGTGATCACTTATTTATGAGAGGATCACGGTAGTAACATTTCTGCAGTGTTGTATGTGTATGGGAAAATATTCTAGTTTCTTTCTTTTCAAAAAAAAAAAAAAAGCTACAAACTAAGACAATTTGTATTTAGATAAGAAGCAGCAGGAATACAGAAAATCAAGCTAAGTTGAAGATGTTTCATCATACTTGTTCTAAGCCTATTTGAAAGATTATTTATCAAAATGTGCTAGCGTAAAAATATTTCGTGAATGGAAAGATGATTTTCTTTGAGACGTGAAAGAAAGATAACAAGCTTGTTGAACCTGAAGTAATTGAAAACATGTGCATTTGGTAAATTGAATATGCTTATTACTTGAAAGTTATGTGTGTGATAGAAATTGTTCTTTTATATAATTTTTATGCTCAACTCAAAGAAATGGTTCAAGCCGATCCATACCTAGCTAAAATGTTGTGGACCTCAAACTCGTAGTCATGTATTCGGATTTGGGGTGGAGTAAAGGCGAAAGATTTGAAAGGTTGAACACTTTCGAAGGCTGAATAATTGTGTGCACTACGTTCAACTTGAGAGGACAACAAATGCTTGAACGAAGAAAATAAATCCTTGAATAAGGAAAACAAATCATTGAAAGATCGCTTGTCTACCTTAGAAAATGAGATGAAAGAAATAATGAAAATGAAGTAATTATTTGATGTTCAACAATCACATATTAAACCTACGACATCCCCTATTTCAACAAAATGACCTCCACTTTTTTCTAATCGCCAAGTAAGCACCAGGATACCCAACCTTTTAGTTTATTTTGTTGATTTGCATATAGTCATTTTCTACTAAAGCTAATTCTAGAAAAAAATGATTCAACTAATCTTTTCAATCTAGAAGATAGTACCTAAATTGTTTGGATCCACCTTCATCTCTACTAATTTTTCTTGTTCTCATTGTATGTTATCTTAAATAGATATAGCTAAGACTCAATAAAACAGAAGTATAGACACTGCCCTTAGAAAGTAGAAAATGATGTCATGTCGGCTGGTTGTTATATGTTTTTCAGAATGTATAGCTAAGTAGCTTGATGGTTGGACGGATGAGTCAATGTTGGATAGGACCAGAGAGTTGAATTTTCGTAAGTAACTACAAGGAATGGGTAAAACATTTTATGCCTACTCAGGTGCTGAATTGTGTGAGATTGGGATAGTCCCACTAATTTTATTATCACTTAGATCAAGCCATAACACTTACACATAAATTGTCAGTTGATGGTGGAATTGATCCATTGAAGTTGTTAGAAGATTAAGATCTAAGAAAATGTTGTTAAAAAGACGAGAAATAAAAAGTCAAGAAGAAGCTGGCTGGTGCTAACAAGAACAAAAATCAAGAAGACCTTGCCTCTGCTTATACGACCATAAGAACTGTTAGGGATGAAAGTTAGTATACATGTAGTTGTAATATTGCTTTTCTAGTTTCATGTCCTTCAATTTCACATGTTGTACTGCTCCTCTTGTGCCAAAGCAAATATTAATAAGGGTGAATACACCTTTAAATGAACTACACCTAATTAGATTGGGGCAACATTGATAAGAAAAATAAAATATTTTGCAACTGGCAGCTGATGCAAAGTCATATATATTCTCAGAAGTCAGCTACCTGCAGATAAATACAAGGCCTTTGTGGAGGATTAAAATGAATCAGATGTCACTACTATTACTTTTGTCATTACTAGTATTGTTCGTCTGCTAACTTGTTTGTTTACTGTTGTCTGAGATTCTTCACAAGTGTTTTTGGCCATAGTTCCTAACTGTATGATATTGGTTTTTGAAGCTGTGAAATTGGTATGACGCTTTAGATTTGCCAGAGCTGCTACTTTTGTTCTTCGTCTATTTTTGTGAAATACAACAGTTCATAAATTTACGCAGCTGAAAAAAAAGTTGCCAAAATCACAGTTAGAAGAGAAGCAGAACTTATCATGGAAGAGTGTCTTCCACGCAAATATTATTCGAGAGAACCCTATAACAAAGAAGCTCATAATGCGTAGTTGCGTACTTCATTAATTAAAATTTTCTTCACAACTGCAAATAAGTGCCTTTCTCTATATTTGTTAATTTCTGGATTACTGTATTTTTGGACAGCCACTTGATATGTTAAATTTTCTGCACCCAAATAATATTTTAATTCTTGGTAAATGCATCTTAATGATTTTCTAATTGATTTTTCTTATGTTCCGCAGCTTTTGTGGATATTTCTAGATAATGCGTGGTGAAGTTTTAACCACTTTTGGGGTGAGCAATTTACCTAATTCTTGTATAAAATTGATATGTATACCATAGTTATTTATCGTTTTTAAAAATTTTGAACTTACATATTTTGAAGGTGGAAGTTTCAAGTCAAGATACAAGCTTAGAAGAAATGCACAAGCTTGTTATCAGTTTGCCATGAATGTTATGCAAAACTCGATAGTATAAAGTCTAACTCGGATGTTGGCTAAGTTTTTTGAAGAACATATTGAAACAAACATCATGGAATGTTGACCAATTTATTATATGATTAATTGAACTCTTTATCTCTATCTTCTTGTTTCTGTCTCTCCATATCTTCTTTTTTAATCTAAAGTTTTAGGAGAAATTTAGCATTTGTTGAAGAATTTTTTTTATTGTGATATCAATTGATATAAGACCATTGATGGCCAATCTAGGACCAGAAATATCTCGTCTCTATAACGAAACAAGGACCAGATAATTCCTGTCCCTAAACATACTCAAGGACAAGGTCATCCTCATTTTTAAAACTATTCAACGACCATTACAATATCGTCCCAATAGTTGATCAAGGACAAGAATGTTCTCGTCACTAATGATTACTAGGACCAGGTGTTCATGGCCACTAAAAAGTTGTAACGACGTACAAATAGACTTTCCCAAGATATATATTGTCTATTTGAGACTAGATATGTGGTCTCTAAAGGTATTTAACGACTATATTTTTCCCCGTCTCAAATGACATTTAAGGAACAATATTTTATCCCGTCGCTATAGTTCTATAGCGACAAAGGTGGTTACGACGGGTGGCGACCAACATTTTCTAGTCTCAAATTTGCATTTGGGACCAGATTTAGATTTTCAGGGACCAGATTTCCCTTTCTTAGAGGGAGTGTTTCTTGTAGTGTTAGGAGCGCTAGTGGGAGTGGTAGTATGGGATGCTACTGGCACATTGCACTTATTGTGACCTAAGAGTCCTATTGTAGGAGAGTACTTGTGTGAGAGTCGTAAACATGCGTAGTCCACTATGAAGTCAAGTGTGCTTACTGCAAAGTGAAAGGTTGAGGTAAAATTATGGAAATCCTTTTTTAAGTGTTGAATGATGCTTGTTATGTTGTTTTGTTCATAAATTCATGAATGTTACACTCAAATTGCATGAAAGGTTATTTTACTAAAATGTCCCTTTTTGCATGTTTTTGCATATGCCATACGTTGTACATTGTTTGTACTAACCCCATACTTTCATATACCTTATGAGTATAGGTTGGAAGCCTTTTGGAAGATCGAAGTTGAAGCTTGGGAATTCTATCTCTCAAGAATTTGGTATGTCCTCATATATTCGAGGACATAGTTTATGTTTCCTAGTTTCTTTATTAAGACTTAATTTGTATTTCCTTTTTATTGTAAAGGGCCGTGTCCCTAAGATTCTAAGTTGTGTCTTTAAGTTGGCTTGTGATGATGAGATTTCCTAGTATTTATGAAAGACTTATTTTATTATTATTATCGTGAAAAGTTTTAATTCCGCACTACTTTTCATGTTTTATGTTATGAATGCTAGTTAGAGGGATTGTACGAGACCCCAAAGGTTCAAGTACGCTCGGTCACAATTCGAAGGTTTTTCCTAACTTCTAGGGGGTGCTTTCGGGTCGTGACTAACTGATTCTTGACTCTTTGCAGGCTGCTTAGGCAGCCTGCCCACACATGTTGGGGTGATCCTCCATGACTTTTTGGGTGGTCGTTTTCAGACGTTTAGACCTTATATACTACATTATACCTAACCAAAGGCTTTTTACAAGTTTAAGACTTTATTTGACCCTCATAAATCATCCCCAAACATAGCGACGTCAACTAGTTTAATTAGGCTAGTTTTCGGTCGTCATGGACGTTCTTTGATGTCTTGGATCTAAGACTTCTTGGATGAATTATATACATTATTTTAGGTTTTAAAACAGTATATAAACCTTTAGAAATTCATGTTATTGTGTAGATTAGGTCTTGACTTTTTGGAGTGTTACAATGTCATACTTAGTACATGTGTTTGTACTAATTCCATAAATTTTGTGTCTAAAAGGTGTAGGTGGAATTTTAGAGGAGTCTCGAAGTGAAGCTTGGATTAGGATTTCATTCAAGAAATATTTGGTATGTCCACACTAGATTCGAGGACATCATGATTTTTAGATTTACTTATTCAAAATATTGTAATAGACTTAGCTAATTTTTATTTGTTGAATTATGGGACGTGTCCCAATATATTCGTGTTTCCATGATGGCTACTTTGACTAAGACTTTAATTATGTTCTTCTATAAAACATATATTTCGAAGTATTACCATTTCGTGTGAAAAGTTTTAATTCCGCACTACTTTTCATACATGTTATGCAATGAACTATGTAAAAGGGCTTGTACAAGACCTCCTAAAGGTCAAGTACACCGTGCTGCGGTTTGAGAATGCCCTAAATTGTATGGGGTACTCTCGTGTCACAACAATTTAGGTTATTGATTGACACTGACTTGTAGTTTCTGCCTTTGAGATGGGGTCCTCCTCTTGGACCCCTCGTGGGTCATAGGTGAAGTTCTACCTAGACGTTAAGCTCCTAAACATGCTCATCTAGGTCTTAGGGTCATGTCCCATCAGTTTACACACCAAATAACTAACAAAATATGCAAAGGCACAATAGAACACACATAAGCACATAGGTGACTGGTCGTCGCACGTCTTGGTCGTTCCTTGACGTTTGACTTCAAAATCAACCGGAATGACTTACAATTAATATACACATTAAATTATATAGTTAAAATCCCTAAAAACACAAGTGAAGCTGTAGTTCAACCTAGTTCATTTTGAGAGTCGTAACAATCTCAAAAACCCTGAAAACACTATTTCTAATTCTAAGCATGTGTTCTTGCATTAAAATATTTTAATTGACTATTTAAGAATTATTTAACGTTAATTGATGTTCTTATGATAAAAAAATTCCATGAACCCATGTATTCCTTGAATTCCTAAGTTTTACTCTAAAGTTGGTGTACTGATTACAATCTAATTTTTTTAGATTCATGCTTAGATCATTATGGGCTATTAAATTATTTGTTGCCTATTAATGTTATTTCTCATAGTTTGCTTTATTGTATTTATATCTACCTTTTGTTTTGTTGGATTATTTATATGGATTATTTAGTTTTCTTAGCAATATGGCATTGTAATTGGTAAGTTCTCTTGTTGTGTGGAATTTTTGGAAATGTTAAGAAAGATTATTGTGGCTATTGAAAGGTGGTAATAAATGTTATGATCATGACCTTGTCGACATTATTATGTGAATTGTAGTATCATCATGTTATGGCTTATATGGGTCTACAAAGTAAAGGATGATATAGTATATGTGAATGTATAATATAAATGTATTCATGTAATGTGTATATGTTCTGTATTGTTGCTATAATGATATGATTGAAAGTATTTTTTTCTCTAAGTGTTAGTATATGATTATGAAGGACTAAGAAGAGTCTTTATAGAATGATGTTTTTATCTTGTGTTGGTAGACTTAGTTGTCCCTACTTGGTACTTGAATTATATTAAATGAATATATTAATGAAAGTCTAGGATCGGTTGACCTAAAGTAGGTAACCTTCTAAGAATGACTAATATGGAAACTTGAATAAGAAAAGAATGTTAACAATGAAGACTTCATGAGGTAAACCGTAATGGTGCCTCCTTCTTGAGTGGAATGATGATATTAGAGGTAGGATGGATGGAACGACATGAAACAATCTCTATGAAATTCCTAAGAACTATACTTGATATATTTGATCGGTAATCCTTGTGGTGCCCATCTTGGTAATGGTATTGTGAGTCGGTAGGCATAGAAATGGAACTCTCTCTAATAAACTGGTACGAATGAACTAATGCTATGAGAAACAAGGTAATGCACCGAGTTGATATTCTTGTGGTAGTATCTCTACTTGAGAATGAGACTACAGTACAAACAAGCCTTTGATATCCCTTAAACCATGGGCCAACATGAGATGTGTCCTAGTTGTACCCTTGGAAAGTAAAACACCTTCCATAGTGTAGGGTCTTATAAAACAGGATTACATAACTATCTAGTGTGTTCTATGTCGGTTAATTTCTATTTTCATAATGTGGGATGTGTATTCTTGTATTTCAATAAGGTCTATGACGTGTGGGTAGAAAAATGGGATTCTACCTAGACATGGGATGATTAGGCCTTGAATATTCTAGAGTTAGTTACCAATGTCTTCCAAGATCGTTATGTGAAGTCCCCTATTTCTTTAGTTTTCTCCTAAATGGCTTAAATGAATAATGTTCACGTAGTAAAGGTATATTGAATAAGAATGGTTTTTATCTAGGGTGGATTTGAGGAGAACTTAGGTGTTCTTGAATAGGTTTTATGGGCGATCTCTTCATGTCTGACCTAGGTGGGTCTTAGTATAACCTTAGCTATTGGGTCTTAATTGTTAAAATGGGTTACCTAATTATCATGGTCTTTCTTTGAAGATTATGTGGATATTATCTTATATGTTGGTGATGGAATTGTAAGATGGGTTTTATACTTGCATTATAAAGCTTTTACCATTATAGCATGAAAAGCATATATATTATGTAAATGTAACTTTTTACATGGTTTTCTTGCATGTTCACCATACGTAGTGCTTAAATGTACTAACACCATATTTTCCTCTATATCTACAAGTGTAAGTGATAGATAGTGAGGATCCCTAGAGTTGAATCTTGGGAATTAGATTGTTCTCTCAAGATCATGGTATGTCCTCACATGTTCGAGGACATGGATGTCGTTTGTAGTTTTCTTTCATTAATGTAATGACCCTCATAACGAACAAGGTGAAAGTAGAGCCAATAATGTGTGTAATGAGGGTTCAAAGTCCTTAAATGGTTATTTATGGTGTTAGTATGCAGTGTGTAGAGTTTTGCTTAGTTTGGAAGTCAAATGTCATGGGACGTTCAAGACGTTCGAGGACTAGACGTCTACATGCTTAGGGGAGTTTATGTGTGCCTTGGCATGTTTGATGAGTTGTCTGGAGTCCAAATTGATGTCAGAGGAACAAAAGATCGAGATGACCATGTATAAGGGTTTAACATCCAAGTACGAATCCACATAGGACCCACAAGGGGCCCTAGAAGAGGACCACAACGTTTAGGCAGAATCTGCCAAACTGTGCAATCGACGACCCTCCATCAAAAAGACGTGGTTTTATCGATGCTTTGTCGTCCTGGACGTTATTCCATACATTGTGGTGAGAAGCTTTACCCAACAATTGAAGCCTATAGACCAATGGATGACCTAGGAGGATGGGTCGTCGATCAAACGACGCCCCGAGCTAAGGGTTAGTCAATGGTAACTGTGGAAAGTTGTAAAGGATACGGCTAAGCTTGGGATTTTTTAGTAAATTCAACGCAAGTCTTATATGAACCATGGACGTTTTTTAGAGGCGTTTAGGGATAGAAGTGAAGGTTTTGGACGTTTTCTTCATCAAACGTTCGTGGTGTCTTTACATTGATGTATCGTAGTTCATCCTTGAACCTTATTTCATTCAAGGAGCCATTCCAAAGAGATTTCAAAAAGGGTTTTCAAACTCCAACTTATTCTATTTTTGACTCTAAGCATAAGACTTCACATGAAAACTTTTTAAGGATTGAATATGTTGTTTTTGTTGTTAGGTGATGACTATAAGGTCAAAACAACAACAAACCATGCTTATGCTTAGTGTCAACTTTTGGCTTATGAAGTGGGTTTGTTGCTTTTATCTAGATAATGTTAGATTTGAGTTTATTATGTTGTATTTTGGGTTATCTACTGCGTATATATTCTTTATTATGATGTTTTGGCGAAATATTGATGAAAGGTGGTGAAAGCTTGGATTAAGTGTATGTTTTTCCATCTCGTTTAGTATTAATTTAAATTATCTTTAGTGGTATGGTCCACCTTTTGTGGTGGTGTTTACTTGAAGTATATAAATATGTATTGATCTGTGTATCGTGAGTATGGCCTTGAAGGCTTAATATATGAAGTAAAGTAATAATGATTATGTTCATGTTGATATTCTTAATAAAGATCAAATTGTATATATTATGTATAGATTATGTCTAAATGAAGTATGTCTATATGTGAAGCATGCTAGTGTGTGAAATATGATGAATGAAGGTTTAAGCATGTTGAGAAGTGAATGTTATGAAATGGTGATTATGTGAAAAGTTTGATCACATGTACTCACACACACACTTTGAATGAATGAAGTTAATGAATGTGAATGCGGGATTGTAGGGTTGAAACTCTTCGTGAGTAGAGATGAAGTGTCTAGACCATTCCTTACTCTTCCTAAAAGACTCTAGTAATGAAGAGGGGAGTTTTGGGGTGAACACTTTTCGCGAGTTGAGATGAAGTGTTTAGTTGAAACCTCATTATTCCCAAGAGATTCCTAAGTTAGGTAGGAGGATGGACAACCTTCGTGAGTTGATATGTGGTATCCAATAGTTCTTAACCTATAGTAATGAATGTTTAAGACTCCGTGAGAGAGTTATGCTTAGCACCGAGAGGATTTGAAAAAGGGGTTTCTATACTTCCTGAGATGAGATCTTTTATCCAATGTACCTCTTGAGATGAGTACTCCTCCTTTGTAGAGAATGAGTTACATAGAATTAATCTCGTTATTCCTTAACTATGCACCCGCACCATGTGAAGTCTATGAGAATGACCCTACCCTAGGAAAGTGGAGATCCCTCATCCGGTAGGGATTAATACCGGTATCCTATGTCTAGCTCTCATGGTCAATGTTTGTTAAAGCTAGCCCCCACAAAAGAATGAACTGAGTCTTCTAAAGGGTATACTAATTAGGGGATGTGATTTTATGGGACACTATCTATCCATTGCTGAAGTATGCATTTGGAGAGAGTCATTGTTTGTCTTTATATCAAATGTATGAATTGGTCATAATGTGATGTAAATGAAGCTATGTGACTTAATGTCTAATGATAAGAAAATATGTTAAGGTTTTGTCTTTTACGATAAAATTTATGAATGATGAATGTGGTGTGCCTATTCTATGGAAATCCTCAAGGAGCACTTGGTGGGAGTAATAGTTTGGGATGCTACTTTCAAATTGAACTTTGTGTAACTTGGGGGTTGTCTTGGAGAAGGGTACTAATGTGAAATCATTAAATGCAAGTACGTTCCTCTAGTGCTTTTGATATTGAATGTTGATTTGCTAGGAGTGGTTAAGTATACAATATTTGTTTGTCTTAGGAATCACATAGGTGTGCATTGAAGAAATTGTATGGGCGGTTTCTTCATGTCTTACTTTATTGGGTCTTAGGATAATTGTAACACCCTAAAAATAACTAGGTTGAACAAGAGACAAGCATGTGTGTGATGAGGTTTTAAAGACCAAAAAGGGTTTAACATTATGTCCTTAGGTAGTGTATAATGTTTGGTAAGGTTTGGAGGTTAAACGTCCAAGAAAGTCCATGACGTTCGGAAGATGTGCCTTGGAAAGTGCTTGTGTGTCTTAGTATGTTTTACCGAGTTTTACGTGTTTGTTTTTGTTGAAATTGATGGTGGGAGTTCCTAAGACCTAGAATACCATGTATAGGGGTTTAAATTACATCTACTACTCAACCTACGATCCACAAGGGGCCCTAGAAGAGGACACCATTTCCTTGGCAGGATGCTGCCAAGAAGTGACCAATCGACGGCCACAAGGGAGGATCGTTGGTCAAATGACGGCCCATCGAACTTGGGCGTAAATTATCCCTACAAGGTATTCAAGGCCTACACATGGAATGTCTCAGACCAAAACGATGAACCCCCATCTAAGGGACGTCGACTAGGCGACAGTCCATCATTTGTAGGCAGTTGGGTGTGCCTACAAAAGCTGTTAAGATTCTGCCAAGGCTTGGTATGTTTGGTAAATTCACCCCAAGTCTTATATAAAACATAGATAATTATTTTAAAGTATTTTAGGCATTAACTAACATATACCACATGAGCTAATGTGGAATCCGGTGTCATGGAACCCTACACCGAAAGAAGGTGGACTATTTGCCAAGGTAGAACCAAAACATGAACATAGAAACTATGTGGATCCACTAGCTAGTATTCCTATAGGGGAAACATAGTTCAAGAACTAGCAGATATAGTTCGGAACCTCTTTATACTACATGTATTATAGTCTCCAATGTCAAGAGTACATTAGTGATCCTACCTTCCCTATATGGGAAGGGACACTCCTCACTCTAGGTCACTCGGTGCTAAGCTAGAGTCCCTTTTTAAATGTCGTTAATGTCTTTATTAATGATCATATCTTAATGTAGTTAATAGGGTTTATCCTTTATATAATCATCATCATCATAGATCAATAATAATTGCATGAGTTGTCACATTCGAGCAGCACTCCTAGAAGTAACCGGCGTCGTCGTCCTCTTTGAGGACTAAGACTAGCCTCTTAGTTTACATCATTATATTCATATGTTAAAAATGCGGAAAGTTTAAAACTTTTTCTATCTATCATGAGGTTTACATAGACCTCTCGTATACACATAATATATATTCATATCGAGTATACATCGACCCTTTGTATAAGAAGATTACATAGTCTTCTACTTTTATTGCACATACATATATAAGATATAGTCTTAAAAGAGTGTCTCATCTCATAACCATCCAACAAGAGTATAAAAATTTGGGCCTAGCCCATACATCAATGTAATAGATGCCATATATAGGCTATACAATTCGTACTCAAATGAAAAGAAAGAACATAGGAGTCCTAAAACTAGAACAACTTCATAAGCTTGATATTGGCATTTCCCTCGGAAAGTGGGGATCTACCCAACTTAGATGAATGAGAAATTCCAAGTCGTCCTCAATGTTGTCTCAAAAGCCTTCAACGACTGGAACTTAAAATATTCGAGAAAATGTAAGAAAATGGGGTAGCACATCACATATACCAAATATGAGATCATATGCACATATAATATCAAATCATGCCAAAAAGGTACATTTTATTAAAACATGCTATTTTATATTGGAAAGTCTTATGCACATTCAAGAACCAATACAAATCATTAATGTATATTCATCAAGTCAATAACATGTACTATACAAGACCAAACCACCTTAAGTCAAATCAAGTAACATGCATATAGATTTACTTGAACCCATACTCAATTACAACTCTAGCATCAAGTCATAACATCGTAAGCATGAATAACAATTTATTACAATATAACAACAGCAAGACCATTACTCATGACCCTCATTAAGTCCACTTGTGCAATAACTAAGCATAGCCCCATAACCTTACTTAATCAAGTAAACTTAACTAGAACCATAATCAATGTCCAACTTCACATATCATAGCATTAAAAGTATATAACTTCATACTTTAGCAATATAGACCAAACATGTATTTAGAAGAGTAACCAACATCACATAGTGTCATTTACAGGTAAGATCATCACAATATAATGATTTATGTTTATAAGCATATGCATACTTAAGAACATCCTCCTAAGATTCCCTTCAAGGATAACTAGTGCAATGTATAGGTAGAGTCCCATACCCCAACCTAGACTAAGCTAAACCCTTTAGATCATCCTAGTTAGAGTTCATTCGTTACTTCATTTTTAACTTTGGGGATCATTTTGCCTTAACCGACATAGACCACATGAGCGAATGTGGAATCTGGTGTCATGGAACCTTAGACCGAAGGAAGGCGGACTCCTTCCAAGGTAGTACCAAAACATGAACATAGTAACTACGTGGATCGACTAGCTAAATTCCTATGGGGCAACATAGTTCAAGAACAAGGAGATATAGTTGGGACCCTCTTTTTGCTACATGCATTATGGTCTCCAATCTCATGAGTACATTAGTGATCCTACCTTCCCTATGTGGGAAGGGACACTCCTCACTCTAGTTCACTTTGTGCTAAGCTAGAGTCCCATTTTGAAATGTCATTAAGCCGTTATTAACAATGATAGCTTAATTTATTTCATAGGGTCTATCCCTTATATAATCATCATCATAGCTATATAAGAATTGCGTGAGTACTTTATTTTCATTACAATTCATACATGTGAGGTTATCTCATTTACAATATCATTCATGGTAAGGCACATTGGTAAGTTATCATCATCCTTATAACATTTACATCTTAGACCATACCTCACAACCCATAGTCAAGACATTTCAATTCAACATCATAACTACACCTAATTAGACTAATCACAAGTTATCATAATTAAAGTAAAGGTTAGGATCATAAAGACTTACTCAATATCCTTCAATAGCCATCTTCATGGTCTTACCATGAACCAACCAATTACATACAACAATAGGTGTAGTAACATATTTCAATGGTAATTAACACAAGAACTAAGTCAATTCCATCATCACTATCCAATTAACATCAATTCATAACCTAGGGTTAAGGGGAATAGGGTTCAGCATGAATTCTTAAAGAAATATATCCAATCACAACAATACATTACCCTAGGCAGTCCATGAATAAATTAGAATACATAAAACAAGTCTAATAATCAATACATTATTCGATTCCCACCAATCTATAAGCAAGATCCAAGATTTGAGGAATTGGGGAAAAGGAACATAATCTACATTAAATTGCATCAATTAACATCAATTAACCAAAAATCTACACTTAATTAGTCATAGGCAATCATAATAAATCATCAATTTGAAGTTTAGAAGAAAACCCATTAGAATTGGAAAACCCTTGGAATTGGGTGTTTTAGAAATCAACTTTGAGAGGACCTCTTGGGGAAACAAAACCCAAGAGTTAAGAACCCATACCTTAATTAAAATTAATCCACGAAATTTAAGTGACATCCTAGAGAAATTGGTCTTCTTCTTCAAGCTTTCTTCTTCCTTCTATGGAGGATGAAAAAAGAGAGAAACTAGAGAGAGGTGAGAGATTTTGGGTTTTGATTTGGCGATTTAATTTGAGTGAGTAAATGTGAGGGAAAACAGATTGTAAATCAATATATAGACCCCCAATGAAATACCTAAAATACCCCTCACGTAATTTCACCCTTTAATGAAGTCAAACTTTAAATCCAAATTTGAGATTTTCGTCGGGGAACAAGTCCGCGACGCGGAGCTGTTTCCGCATGACTTTATGAATTAATTTTCGATTAAGTGGACTGCCATACATTCCCGCGACGTGAAATATATATTTGACCAAAAACATCCCAAGTACAGAAGCGGACTCCCTCCCTCTACGTGTATTTTGGCTGCTGCCTAGGCAGCTTGCCAAGTAAAGTTTGGGGTCCTTTCGTGGACCACTACGGCGACCCTTCGGCAGTCGGACCTGGACGTTTTTACTCTATATACATTTTTTTACCCATTTAAAGTCATTTTACAAGTTTTAAACCTCTTACACCCCTCCTAAACCTTTCCTAGACCTTAGTACGTTTCACTAGTTCAATTAGACTAGCTTCCGGACGTCTTGGAAGTTTTTTGTCATTTTAATTCTCAAACTTCCTAAATGACTTATATACATTATATAATGTATTAAAACAGTGTCTTCACCCTAAAAACTTATGTTAGGCTCTAGATTAGTTCATAGACTTTTGGATTGTTACATTTTCCCCCTCCTTAGGAACAGTTGTCCCCGAATGACACTAAAAACTTTTGGAAGGAAAGGAATGACTCAAGACTAGAAGACCAACCAACAAAAATACATGATAACATAAATTAAAATATAAATCATGGCTTTTGAACATAGCAAGACTCCAGTAACTACACAATAAGATCAACATCAAGATATGAGAAATTTCCTTCTCACAACCACATGAGCTCAACATACCATATATGAGTAAAATATACCAAAACTCAATTTACCAACATGCTTAACATCATTTCATAAAGACTCACAATATAAAAATTGACAACATAACTCAAAACAAAAGGAATTTCAATTTTCAAGCCTAAAGGCATACTTCAATGTAACATAAGCATTTTTGCAAAAAATCACCAAAAATCAAAGAAGCTTCAATTTAGTCATTATTTTTATTATCAGCAAGAAAAAATAACATTCACCAATAAAGAGATGAGGATAACGGTACTTCATGTCGGCCTCGACATCCATGTTGCTCCATTAACTAGGTGGTTTCTCCATAACACTTTTACGGAGGTAACCTCTTTGGTCATCAACCTTTTCACTTGACGATCAAGGATTTCAACTGAAACCTCCTCATAGGAGAGTTTATCCTTAACACCAAGACCTTCAATAGGAAGAATGTACTCGGTATCACCGATACACTTATGAAGCATAGAAACATGAAAAACCAGATTAACGGAAGATATTTCACTAGGGAGTTTCAATTAATAAGCAACCTTACCAACCCTTTGCAAGATCTCATAGGGACCACATAAATAGGGCTCAACTTCCCTTTCTTGCCAAATATAGCCATCCCTTTCATGGGCGAAATTTTCAAATACACCTTATCATCTTCTTCAAACTCTAAATCTCTTCTCCTATGATCGGCATAAGATTTTTGCCAACTATAGGCTTTTTGCAACCGGTTCCTTATGATATGAACTTTATCTAAGGTCTTACAGATCAAGTCGGGAAAAAGAAGCGAAGACTCGCCAACTTTAAACCACCCAATAGGAGATCTGCACCTCCTAACGTACAAGGCTTTAGAAGGTGCCATAGAGATGGATGAATTAAAACTATTGTTGTATGAGAACTCCACCAAATGCAAGTGCTCATCCCAATTTCCTCTAAATTCAATTATATAACCTCTAAGAATATCTTCAAGAGTTTGAATAGTTAGCTCCACTTGACCATCCATTTGAGGATGAAAACCGGTGCTTAACTTCACTTGAGGACACAAACCTCTTTGAAATGATCTCCAAAATCTAGATGTAAATTGAGCACCTCTATCCGATATGATGGACAAACGAACCCAATGAACACTCACTATCTTGTAAATATAGATTATTTCATAATCTTCCGCGAAATAAGTAGACTTAATGGGAATAAAGTGAGCGGATTTTGTAATCCTATTCACTATTACCCATATAAAGTCATATAGATTTCGAGTTTGAGGCAAACCTACTACAAAATAAATGTTGACATCTTCCCACTTCAAAGTAGCAATTTGGATTTCTTGTAGTAGACCACTCGGCTTTTGTTGCTCGGCCTTCACTTGTTGCTAATTGGGACACTTTGCAACAAACTCCGCAATATACCTTTTTAGACCATCCCACTAAAATACCTCTCTAAGGTCATGGTACATATATGTAGAACCCGGATGAATAGAGTAACGGGGTCCATGAGCTTCCTCAAGGATCCTACTCCTCAAATCATCAACCATACCACCATTTGGAGAATGTTCAATTCGAACCCCTAAACAAGACAACCTATGAACATCTTTCACTAGGTTTCTCTTGGATTCTTCCACATGGGACACACTTCTCATGGACAACCAACTTAGAGCATCTGGTACCACATTATCCTTGGCGGGGTGAAAAAGGACACTAATGTCATAGTCTTTCAACAACTCTAACCATCTCCGTTGCCGGAGATTCAACTTTTTTTGAGTGAATACATATTGGAGGCTTTTATGATCTGTATATACATCAACATGAACCCCGTAAATATAATGACTCCATAGCTTCAAGGAAAAAACAACGGACGCTAACTCAAGGTCATGAGTTGGATAATTTTTCTCATGAACTTTGAGTTGCCTAGAAGAATAAGCTATAACTTTGCCATGTTGCATAAGAAGAAACCACAAACCAACTCGGGATGCATCACTATATACCAGAAAACCCTTTAGTACCCTCAAGTAGAGTCAATACCAGAGCGGAAGTAAGTCTATCCTTCAACATTTGGAAGCTTTTCTCACATGCCTCCGACCACTCAAATTTAACATTCTTTTGGGTCAAGGTTGTCAAGGGGGAATCAATAGACGCAAACCCGTCGACAAACCTTCTACAATAACCGGCTAGGCCTAGGAAATTCCTTCTATCCGTAGGAGCCAAGGGCTTAGGTTAATTTCACATCGCTTCGGTCTTCCTTGGATAAACCTTTACCCCTCCACTAGATAAGATATGACCAAGAAACGCTACCGACCTCAACCAAAACTCACATTTGCTATACTTGGCAAACAATTGGTGTTCCTTAAGCAATTGCAACACTACCCTCAAATGATCCATGTGGTCACCCTCATTTTTCAAATATACCAAGATATCGTCAATGAAGACAATGACAAATTAATCTTGGTAACTTCAAAACACCCTATTCATTAGGTCCATAAACGTCGCCGGAGCATTAGTGAGACCAAAGGACATTACCAAGAACTCATAGTAACCATATATTTTTCGAAATCCCGTCTTGGGAATATATTCACCTCTCACCCTAAGTTTGTGATATCACGATCTCAAGACAATCTTGTAAAAGTAATTTGCACCTTGGAGTTGATCAAATAAATCATCAATCAGAGGGAGAAGAAACTTGTTCTTAATTGTGACTTTGTTGAGTTGACTGTAATCGATCCACATTCAAGGGACCCATCCTTCTTCTTCACAAACAAGATCGGAGCACCCCATGGTGAATTACTAGGCCTAATGAAGCCCTTGTCTAGCATGTCTTTGAGTTGAGCCTTCAACTCTTTCAATTCGGCCGCAGCGATCCGATAAGGAGAAATTGAAATGGGATTTGTATTCGTTAGTAAATTGATACCAAAATCAGTTTCTCGTTCGGGAGGAATAACGGGAAGGTCATTACAAAAAACCTCCAGAAATTCCCTCACTACGGGGACCGACTCAATGTGAGGAGTTTCGGAATATAAATCTTTGACTCTTACTATATGGTATAAACACCCTTTAGAGATCATTTTACAACACTTAAGACAAGATATGATACGACCTCTACAAATAGAATTTCCCCCCTTCCACTCTAAAATTGGCTCATTTGGAAAGTTAAAATTCACCACCCTCGTTCTAAATCTACAACCAATCCATAAAAAATATGATATAAAAATCAAGCATATAAAGTTCTACTAGTTAAACATAAGTAACTCTATTGGGCAACATTATAGAACAATTTCAATACACCCTTTTTACAACCACCGACTCATCCACCGGGGTAGACACCATGAAAAGGTTCATTCAAGATATCGGGCAAAATGTCAAACTTTTTAGCTACTAGAGGAGTAAAAAATGACAAGGTAGCATCAGGATCAAGTAAAGAATATACATCAATATAAAAGACTTTCAACATACCGGTCACCACGTTAAGAAGTCTCTTGCTCACCTCTAGAGAGGAGAGCATAAAAGCGGTTCTTCTTTGGTACATCATTAGAACCACTTTCTTGTCCACTCTCCTTGTCTTGCCCCTTCACATTTGACTAATATCGATCTTTGTGCCCATTTTTACCACAACTAAAACAATAGTCCGTCCCTTTGAGACAGTCACCATAGTGTTTTTTCCACATCTTCCACAAGTTGGATACTTAGTAGGTGAACTAGCGCCCCTTCCCTTTTGAGGCTTTGGATTAGACACACTATCATCACGATCCTTAGGGAACTTGGAAGGAACTTGACTAGAGGACCTCTTCTTGAACCTGGGATTGTCTTTAATATCAAGCCTACCCTTTGAAGAACCACTATAAAAAGATCTTGCCCTATGGGCATCCCTACTCTTTCTCTTAGCCCTTGCCTTTTCCATTTGCTGAGCATGAACCATGAGCCGAGATATGTTCATATTGTCATGTATCAAAGCCGAATGAAATTCTTCCTCATGTCATTTGACACCTCCATCACAAAGTGACTCATTTCATTCCTAGGATCGGTAACCAAAGAAGGAGCATACTTTGACAATTTAGTGAATTTCAAAGAGTATTAAAGTACACTCATACCTCCTTGATGAATTTTGATGAACTCCACCACTTTGGCTTCCCTCTTCTCCCTAGGAAAGAACCTATCAAGGAAAACCTTCTTGATGATCTCCCAAGTGATCGGTCCACCCCTTAAAAGACTATTAACTCTCCACTGAACACTCCCAGTTTGGGCCACATCTTTGAGTTGATAAGTGGATAACTCGGCTTTTTCACTAGTAGTCAACCCCATAGCATAGATAATCTTTTAGACTTCATCAATGAACTCTTGGCGGTCTTCCTAAACTTGGACCTATAGAAAGCAAGAGGATTAATTCTAGTGAAATCTCTCAAATGGGAGGCCATGGAGCCAATATGTTGGTTTGATCGGGGTACCACCTCCCGATTATGTTGGGTCGTCATGACTTGTGCTTAAGTAGTGACGGATTGTTCTTGTGTAGGAATGGGTTGGGCCATTTGGAGAAAGGCAGCCCTTATGTCACCATCCCTCATAAGTGGATGATTGAGCAGACCTTGGTCATGATTAGCAACTTCTCCAAGAGGAGGGACTTGATTACCACAGGGAGGAACTCCCACATTGGCAATCTCTTTCTCAAGTCTTCGTGCCATGTTTCTTCGAGTATTCATTGCCTATATTGAAAATGAAAGAATTAGATTATAAAGGCACATAGAGTGCAAGGCTCTCGCGGCACGACATTGGATTTCCATGAAAGTGAGAGTTTACTAAGCATCTTACAGTTTCCTTTTCATAAGTGTGGCACGCTTCACAATTATGAGTTAGAATCTATGTAGACGTTGTTGGAAAGACATCGACTCGAAGATATTCAACCTCATGCTCTGATACCAGGTTTTTCACATCCGGGGAGCACCCCCTAGATGTAAGCGGCGTAGTCGTCCTCTATGAGGACTAAGACTAGCCTCTTAGTTGACATCATTACATTCATAGGTTAAAAATGCGGAAAATTTAAAACAATTTCTATATATCATGAGGTTTACATAGACCTCTCGCATACACATAATATATATTCATATCGAGTATACATAGACCCTTTATATAAGAAGATTACATACTCTTCTACTTTTATTGCACATACATATATAAGATATAACAGTCTTAAAAGAGTGACTCATCTCATAACCATCTAACAAGAGTATAACAATTTGGGCCTAGCCCATACATCAATGTAATAGATGCCACATATAGGCTATACAATTCGTAATCAAATGAAAATAATGAACATAGGAGTCCTAAAACTAGAAAAACTTTATAAGCTTGAGATTCAGATTGCCCTCCGAAACTGAGGACCTACTCAACTTGCATGATTGAGAAATTCCAAGTCTTCTTCAAAGTCTTCTCAAAAGCCTTCAATGACCGGAACGTAAAATGTTGGGGAAAAGGGAAGAAAATAAGGTTAGCACATCACATGTACTAAGTATGAGATTATATTCACATATAATTTAAAATCATGCTAAAAAGTTACATTTAATTAAAACATGCTATTTTATATTTGGAAAGCCTTATGTACATTCCAGAACCAATACAAATCATTTTGCATATTCATCAAGTCAATACCATGTATTATACAAGACCAAACAACCTTAAGTCAAAGCATTTAACATGCATATCAACATACTTGAACCCATACTCAATTACAACTCTAGCATCAAATTATAACATCGTAAGCATGAGTAAAATTTTATTACAACATAACCAAAGCAAGACCTTTACTCATGACCTTCATTAACTCCACTTTTTCAATAACTAAGCAAACCCCCATTACCTTACTTAATCAAGTAAAACTAACTAGAACCATAAGCAATGTCCAACTTCACTTATCATATCATTAAGAGTATAGAACTTCATACTTTAGCAATAGAGACCAAATATATATTGACAAGAGTAACCAACATCAGATAGTGTCATTTACATGTAAGATCATCGCATTATTATCATTTACATTTGTAAGCATATACATACATTAGAACATCCTCCTAAGATTCCCTTTAAGCCTAACTAGTGCAATGTATAGGTAGAGTCCCATACCACTACCTAGACTAAGCTAAACCCTTTAAATCATCCTTGTTAGAGTTCATTCATTACTTCATTTTTACATTTTGGGAACATCTTGCCTTAATCGACATAGACTACATGAGCTAATGTGGAATCTGATGTCATGGAACCCTAAACCGAGGGAAGGCGAACTACTTGCCAAGGTAGTTCCAAAACATGAACATAGGAACTACGTGGATCCACTAGGTAGTATTCCTATGGGGGCAACATAGTTCAAGAACTAGGAGATATAGTTTGTACCCTCTTTATGCTACATGAATTATGGTCTCCAATCTCAAGAGTACATTAGTGATCCTACCTTCCCTATCTGGTAAGGGACAGTCCTCACTTTAGTTCACTTGGTGCTAATCTAGAAACCCAGTTTGAAATGTCTTTAAGCAATTATTAAAAATCATAGCTTAATTTAGGTCATAGGTTTTATCCCTTATATAATCATCATTATCATAGATCAATATGAATTGAATGAGTACTTTCTTTTCACTACAATTCATACATGTGTGGTTAGCACATTTACACTATCATTCATGGTAAGACACATTGGTAACTTATCACCATCTTTATAACATTTACATCTTAGCCACACCTAACAAACCATAGTCAAGACATTTCAATTCAACATCATACCTATGTCCTTATCATGATGTTGAATTGAAATGTCTTCACTATGGTTTGTGAGGTGTTGGCTAAGATGTAAATGTAATAATTATGGTGATGACTTACCAATGTTCCTTATCATTAATGATTATGTAATTGTGCTAACCTCACATGTATAAATTGTAATGAAAGGAAACTACTCATGCAATTATTATTGAGCTATGATGATGATTATATAAGGAATAGACCCTATGACCTAAATGAAGCTATGATTGTTAATAAAGGATTAAAGACATTTCCAAATGGACTCTAGCTTAGCACCGAGTGAACTAGAGTGAGGATTGTCCCTTCCAACATAGGGAAGGTAGGATCACTAATGTACTCTTAAATTGGAGACTATGACTATAATGCATGTAACATAAAGAGGGTCCCAACTATATCTCCTAGTTCTTGAACTATGTTGCCCCAACAGGAATACTAGCTAATGGATCCACGTAGTTACTATGTTCATGTTTTGGAACTACCTTGGAAAGTATTCCTCCTTCTTTCGGTGTAGGGTTCCATGACACCTAATTCCACATTAGCTTATGTGGTGTATGTCGGTTAAGGCAAGATGTTCCCAAAAAGGTAAAATGAAGTAATGAAGTGAACTCTAACTAGGATGACCTAAGGGGAGTAGCTTAGTCGAGGTAAGGGTATGAGACTCTACCTATACATTGCACTAGTTAGCCTTGAGTGAAGTTTTAGAAGGATGTTCTTATGTATGTATATGCTTATAAACGTAAATTATGATAGTATGATGATCTTACATGTAAATGACACTATATGATGTTGGTATCTCTTATGAACATATATTTAATCTATATTTCTAAAGTACGATATTATGTACTCTTAATGATATGTTATGTGGAGTTTGGACATTGGTTATGGTTCTTGCTAGGTTTACTTTATTGAGTAAGGTTATGGGGCTTTACTTAGTTATTGCAGAAGTGGACTTAATGAGGGTCATGCATAATTGTCTTGCTTTGTTATAATGTGATGAACTCTTGTTCATGCTTGTGATGTTATGGCTTGATGATAGAGTTGTATTTGATTATGGGTTCAAGTTTGTTGATATGCTTGTGACTTGATTTGACTTAAGGTGGTTTAGTCTTGTATAGTACATGGTATTGACATGATGAATATGTATTAATTACTTGTATTGGTTGTTGAATGTGCATAAGACTTTTCAAAATGTAAAATAACATGTTTTAATTAAATGTCTCTTTTTTTGCGTGATTTGGTATTATATTTGCATATGGTCACATACTTATTACATGTGATATGGTAACCCCATTTTCTCCCTTTTCCACAACATTTTAGGTTTCGGTCGTTGAAGGGCTTTTGAGATGACTTTGAAGAAGACTTGTAATTTCTAAATCATCCAAATTGGGTAGGTCCTCACTTCCGAGGTTAATGCCAATATCTACCTAATGAAGTTGTTTTAGTTTTAAGACTTCTATGTTCCTTTCCTTTTCATTTGAGCACTAGCCTATATGTGTCTTTGTTACATTGATGTATGAGATATGCCGAATTGATATACTCTTGCTTTATATGGTTATGAGATGAGACACTCTTTTAAGAGTATGTTAAGTATCTTATATATCTATGTGCAATAAAAGTAGAAGACTATGTAATCTTCTTATAAGAAGGGTCTATGTATACTCGATATGAATATATATTATGTGTATGTAGAGGTATATGTAGACCTCAATGTAGAAGCAATGAAAAGTTTTAAATTTTATTTGCATTTTGACCTATTAATGTAAAGATGTAAGCTAAGAGGCTAGTCTTAGTCCTCAAAGAGGAAGACGACGCCGGTTACGTCTAGGGGGTGCTCCGCAGCTGTGACAGAACTGTAGATGATTATTTTAAGTTCTTTGAGGTATTTTAAGAGGTTTCAAACACTAAGACCTAATTAAAGACTTAATTTTCAAATATCCAAAACCCCTCCCTCAAGTGAAACACTCTCAAGACTCCATAGAAGCTAAAACTAAATGAAGGGCTAGGAGGTCTGGTTGTGGACGCGTTCTTCATAAAAATTAGTGGGTTTCTTCTCATTGAGGTATGATAGTCATCCTTGAACTTTTTCATTCAAGGAGCCATTTCTAAGAGATTTTAAAAGGGTTTTCAAACCCTAACTTCTTCTATCTTTGATTCTAAGTATGGGTCTTGCATGAAAACATTTTAAAGCATTAAAATATGTTGTTTCTAATTTTAATTGGTGATTTTAATGCTAAAACATAAATGAAACCATGTTTATGATTTTTGTCAACTTTTAGCTTATGAAATGGGTTTAATGAGCATGATTAGGGAATGTTAAAGTTGTGTTTTCTTTGTGGTTATATCTTTATTTTGCTACTTCCCTAAGGGATATTTGATGATTAATTATTGATGGATTTGAGAATAGGTGGTTAAGGCTCGGATGAATGGTAAGTTGAATATATCGATTTGCACTTATTGTGAAACACTCTTGAGTGGTATGTTCCACCATCGGTGGCGGTGTTTATTTGAACTATATGAATGTGTAATTACATATGAATTGTGAATATGGCCATAAAGGCATACTATGTGAAGTAAAGTGATAATGATGATGTTCTTGTTGATGTGCTTTATGAAACTTTAATTTATGTATAGTACATAGTATATTAAATGATGTATGTGAATGTGTGAAGCATGTTAAGTGTGAAATATGATGATTGAAGATGCAAGCATGATTAGTCAATGTTATAAAAAGGGTGATTAAATTAAAGGTGTGCACACAAACATTTGAATTAATGAATGAAGATAAAGAATGTGAATGAAAAGGGAAGTTTTAAGGTGAACACTTGTCGTGAGTTGAGACGTAATGTTTAGTAGCAACCTCACTATTCCTAAGATCTTTCTAAGATATGTTGGAGGTTGGATATCCTTTGTTAGTTGAGATGTGGTGTTCCAATGCAACTTCTAGGGATAATGACCTTCGTGAATTGAGATGTGGTGCTAATTAGCTATCCCTTAACCTATAGTAAATGGATGTTTAACACTCTATGGGGGAGCTATGCTTTTAACCAAAAGGATATGAAAAAGGGGTGGTTACACTTTGTGAGTTGATATGTTGTACCCAATGTACCTCTTGAGATGATTACTCCTCATTACGAAGAGAATGACTCACTTAGAAGCAATCTCCTTGTCCGTTTACTATGCGCCCACATAGGTAAAGCTATTGGATTCCATGTAAATGCTAAAGGAATGACCCTACCATAGTCAAGTAGGGATCCCTCATCCGATAGGGGTTATTATCGGGATTTCATGTCTAGCTCTCATGGTCTATTTCGGTTAAAGCTATTACCCACAAAAGAATGTAATGAACTAATTATCCTAAAGATCGTGCTACTTAGGATAGGTGGTGGTATGGGACGCTATCTATCCATTGCATGAGTAGGAACTTAAAATGGTAGTCTTGGTGTCTCTTAAAATGAAATGAATTAATGGGTCTTTATGGAATGAAATTGAAGTATGTGATAAATGTATAATGTTAAGAAAGTATGTTAAGGTTATGTCTAGTATGATGAAGTTTATGAATAATGAATGTGGAGTACCTAATATCATGGAATCCTCAAGAAGCACATTGTGGGAGTAGTTGTATGGGATGCTATTCTAACATTGCACTTTGTGTAACTTGCAATTCCACTTGAGAAGTGCACTTATGTGAAGTTTTAAATGCAAGTATGTTCCTCTAATGTCTAGTTATGGAGGGTGGACTTATCACCCGTCCGGAGTAAGCCTATAATGGGTAGTTGAGAATCACTTAGGTGTGCATCGAAGGGATTGTATAGTAGGTTACTTCATGTCATACCTTAGTGAGTCTTAGGATAACCTCTATTAGGGAAACTCATAAGGAAATGAATTTACTTTTAGTTGTAGTAATGGGAGTTCACTGTAAAGTGATCATTTGTGCTAAAATAATGAAAGTTCTATTCTATGTGTTAAATGATGATTCATATGTTGTTTTAACTCTATATTCATGAAAATTTCCCTTATTTTGCATGAAAGATTATTTCTACTAATACGTCCATTTTTCCATGATTTTTGTATATGCCATACTTAGTACAATGTTTGTACTAACCCCATACATTTGTATACTCTATGAGTATTGGTTTGAGGCAAGTTGAAGGTTAGAAGGCAAGCTAGGAAATCGACTTCTTAGCATTTATGAAATATGATTTCCTTGTTATTTTTTCGTGAAAAGTTTTAATTCCGCACTACTTTTCATGTCTTATGTAATGAATGATAGCTAAGGCTAGTACAAGACCTTTGAAAGGTCAAGTACACAATTGTTCTCAACCAAGGGTTGCCCTAACTTCTAGGGTGTACTTGCGGGTTGTGACAATAAATTTGTATAGAGGAACTCAAAGGGAATGATTTCACTGTAAGATGAAATGAAATGAGTTCACTGTAAGGTATTGTGAGTTCATTGCAAGGTTTTATGAGTTCACTGTAAATTGTAGTCTTGTGTAGAAATTATGGAAGTTTTACCTTATGTTCTAAAGGATGATTTATATGTTGTATTACTTCTATATTCATGAAATTTTTAATTATATATATCATGAAAGCATTATTTCAATTAAAATGTGCACTTTTGCAAGTTTTGCATAATGTCATACTTAGTACAATGTTTGTACTAACCCCATACTTTTCTATACTCTATAAGTATAGGTTGGAGGAAACTGGAAGTTTAGAAGGCAATGCTTCGGAAGTTGAGTCTCTCAAGACTCGGTATGTCCTCATATATTCGAGGATATAGTCTATGTTTCTTTATTTCTTCATTAAGACTTGTATAAGACTTATTATGTATTTCTTTCAATATAAAGGGTCGTGCCCCTAAGATATTGAAGATGTGTCTTTAAGTTGGCTTGTGACGATGAGACTTACTCCGTAGTATTTTATATATGATATTTCTTATTATTATTATTGTCGTGAAAACTTTTCATTCTGCATTACTTTTCATATCTTATGTAATGAATGATAGCTAAAAGGCTTGTACAAGAGCTCCGAAGGGTAAAGTATGCCTTGTGACAAATAAAGAGTGCTCCGTTCTTCTAAGCTTTACTTGTCGGTCGTTATAATCCAAGACTTTGTATGAGACATGTGTTTCATTTCAATGAAAGGGTCGTGTCTCTAGCTTTAGATTATAGATGTTTGAGTCTATGTTGGCTTATAAGATACTAGATTTCCGTTGTCTATGAATACATCTTTTAAAAGTATTGTTCGCTTCAAGCCTTATGATTTTGTTTTAAAAGCCTTAATTCTGCACTATTTTTATGAGAAATGTGATGAATGAATGCTAAGGGCTTGTAAAAGAGGTTTGAGAGGTCAAGTATGTCGTCTCAAGACTTGAAGGTTCTCTCAGGTCATGAAAATACTTTGTATCAGATCATAAGTTTGTTAAATGGTCCTTAGGATTCAAAGTCTCATAGTCCACATCTAGTATAGTCTTATTCATCGGTGTGAGTCGTGATTCATCTATGAGCGAGAGTATATAGGACAATAGAAGTTTGAGTTTCTTCATTATTCTTGTGTCGTACAATGGAGTTTAGTTCTACAAGTGTCTTTCCTAATACCTTCTCTTGTGTTTATACGATATGAATACAATAAGGACGCCCTCAAGAGAGTGGAAGATGAAGTAGTGAATGAGGGAGTTCCCACAGCGAGGTGAACAAGTTTCTATGGATAATTAAGAAGAATAATGTTGTTCGAGGAGCTCTTATTGCTCCAACCCGAGCCATGACGGATCAAGCAAATAGAGAATGGGGCCTAAGGTGAATTCTCTTGAGATTACTATGGCCTTTAGGTTGAGGGACTTTGTGTGAGGAATATTCCTCTTTCCTTCCTTGGTTGTAAGGTGGGAGAGGATCCCCAAGAATTTCTAGATGGTTTTTTATAAGGTGTTAAGTTCTATGGGGTGACATCTGGGGAAAAGGCAGAGTTTGCTTCATACCAATTGAGGTAAGTTGATCAGTGCGATACACAATGGAAAGACATAGTCCCGTTGAAGAGGGTTCTATAGAATATGAAGAGTTAAAGGAAGAATTCTTAGGAAAGTACTTTATCTATGAGAAGGCAGAAATTATGGTTGAGGAGTTTATAAACCGTAGGCAAGGTAACATGAGTGTGGAGGCGTATTCCTTGAAATTTACCCTATTATCAAATAGGCACCATCTTTTGTATCTAACCCTAGAGATGAGAAGAGTAGGTTTGTGATCGGTGTTGACGACCTTGTGAAAAAAGAATGAACGTACAACCATGCAACATAATTACATGACTTTATCTAGGATTTCTGTGTATGCTCAATCCATTGATGAGTCTAAGCTTAAAAAGAGAGGTAGAGATGTGAATAATGAAGAACGATGAGCAAGGTCAACCTAGGTTTAAGAAGAGGGCACCAAACAAGAAGTCTCTAATGCTCCTAAGGTTAACCATGAGGGAGGTGGTGGTTCTCAAATTGTTAAGCCTACTCGCACTACTTTTGGAATGAAGAATATTGGGAAGTGTCTATCTGGTACTACTGGGTGCTACGGTTTTGAAAAGAATGATCACAAGGTGAGAGATTGTCCTTCTCTTGCGGCTAAAGGAAAGTAAGCTTCTCATTGTGCTTCAAATATTGATGGTCAAAAGAGGAACCGTTTCTATTTCCTCCAAGAGAATAAGGAAGCGAATCCGGATGAAGGTGCTGTTAAGTTTTAAATTCCATACCTTTTTGAAGAGGTTTTATTGTGTTGTTCATGATGATGTATATGGGTTATTCCCAAGTTGGGAATTCGGGTGAATAGTTGGGCTGATGGATTTTGTTTCTTCTCTTCTACTCTATTCAAGCATGAGATTTAGAATTTCTTAGTGGCATGATGCATGTTTTGGGAGTTTCTAATAAAAATTTAGTTTGCATGATCCCTTATGACCTTGCATATTTTCATGAGTTTATGTTTATATTGATATGAGTTTAATGATTTGGTCTCTTATGTTGATGTGCATCTATAATAAATTGCCTGAATGTTGCATGAGTAGAATTATGAGCATGTTTAAAAGTGACCTTTGAAATTATTGCATATTTGTGTTTGTATGAGAAATACACATAATGCTTCTTACAAATGTTGTATGAGTATAATGATATGTGGAGAAGGATGTTCCTCCAATGTTAAATAAGAAATGTGGAGTCTTATTGCATAATGAGTTCTATATATGTTTCTACTTTATTGTTGTGTTTTGAGTCTCTTATATGTGGAGTTGGTCATCCTCCTAGATATTTGTATTTTTGGTATTGATGTGGTATGGTTTTGAGATGCTACTCATGAAGTTTAGAACCTTGAAGGAATTTTAAGTGTTTTAGTGTCATTCGAAGACGAATATTTTCCAAGTGGTGGAGTATTGAAACACCCTCAAAAATAAGATGAAACTAGAGCCTCACATGCGTTTTAGGAGATAATAACTTGTTAAAATAATGAATAATATATTTTGAAGGTAGTTTTAAAGTTTTTCGAAGTGAAACGTCAAAGTGACGACCAAGACGTTCGAAAACTAGTCTTTTATGTGTTGTTGTGTCCTAGTATATTGCGCATGTTTTTATGTGTTGTTTTGAGTCTAAATTCATAGAGGATGACCCTAACACCAATAATAACATGTTTAGGGTCAAAAAGTACGGGCACGACTCGCCAACGACAAACCTAAGGTTCCTTGAGGAGGACCCAAACTTTGGGAGAGAAGCTGCCAAGGCAGCTTGTGGCAGAGCCTGGAGGGAGTGGCTCCACGTCGCGGACCTTCTCCACCAAGTACCAAAAAGTTGGTCCGCTTTGTGGACGTATTCAGGGACCTCTCTGGAAGAATATATTCTAGAAACATGTGGGAATACCTCTGTGATGCAGAGATGTTCCCGGAAGGTAATGCCGAAAAGGAAAGTTAAGTTTGACTTGTTTAAAAAGGTCCACCTAATGTAGGGGTGTTTTTGGTATTTTGGGGGTGTATTATATATTTATTTTAAGGCATTTTACACCCATTCCCCAATGAAAAACCCAAATAGTCAATTAGAAATTTAAAAAAATAGAAGCTCTCCCTTCTCTCTAATTTTTATCTCTATTCAAATCCTCCACTGAAGAACCTTCAAGTTCCAATGAAGAAGATTAATTATCAAAGTTTTCAACCTAAATTTCATGTATAGGTCTTCAATAAGGATGTTGATTTCATCCTTGATTCTTCTCACATTCAAGAAGCCAATGCAAAGACTTTTTAAAAGATCTCAAAAACCCTAAGAACCCTATTTCGAATTCTATGCATGGGTTCTTGCATAAAAAGGTTTCAATTGATGATTTATGAAGTATTCAACAGTAATTGATGGTGGTATGATAAAACTTTCCATGAACCATGTAATCCATGAATTCCTAATTTCGGCACTAAAGTGGATGTATTGATTACGATGTAATTTTGTTAGATTCATTCTTAGATCGTTATGGGCTATTAAATAATTCATTGCCTATTAATGGATTTGTTCATATTTTTATTTATAGTATTGATATTTATCTTGGGTTTTGTTGAATTATTTATTTGAATAAGTTAGTGGTCTTAGCCTTATTGTGTGGAATTGTTGGAGATGTTAAGGAAAGGTTATTGTGGCTATTCGAAGGTGGTAAGTTGAGCTACTTTCCATATTTAATGTAGAATTGTCAAAACCTAAGAGCACCTCAAAGTCGTTACATGGCGTATTCATTCTCGAAGTGATCTTATACAAGCCCTTAGTAGCCATTACATAAAAGCATAGAAAATGCAGAAGAATTTAAAACATTCTATAAAATATAACTCGAAAAGTACTTCATAAAAGCAGAAGTGTTTCTAACAACATTTTATCAAACCATCTAACTTGACATGAAAGAAAGCCTTGGGATGCAGACCACATAAAGTATAAAACATAATGAAAGACATAATGGAAACATGAAGGGTTGTCCTCGAAGTTATGAGGACTCACCACTTCTTCACTTCTTCCAAGTCCTTGAAACTCTTCCCTCCAAGCAAATCAAAGCTCGAACCCTGTTTAGGTAGAATGTAGGTAATAAGCGTTAGTACAAAGGTACTAAGTATGAAAGCTAACATAAAATCACAAGATAATTTCAAATTGTTATTCAACATTTCACTTAAGTATAAGAGACAATAACATAGTCATAGCATAATAATTTAACATACAGCATCGTATCATAACAATATACATAAGACATAGATAGACTCATAATTCAACCATTTGTCCTTCATACTCAAGAGAACTTCTTCACAAGCCAACTCCAAGTATACATGTGCAAGGCGAATGTAGCATCTCATTCTACTACCTAAGCTAAGTACATCTTTTTGCTTATTGTTTATCATAATCAACTTTCATAATTAAGGCCCAACTCCTTCATGATGTAAGAGCACCATACCCCTAAGCCATCTCAAGGCACACTTGTGCAGTGCATGTGGGGCAACCCATAATACCACAAACACTAAGCATATATTTAAGTCACTCTATTTAAATTAACCGTCTTTAGGTTTCATCTTAGACCTACGTCATATTGACAAGGAACTACAAACCTAAGCCAATCCTATCATGGAAGGAAACTAAAGCAACTATATAATCTAGTCATACATCACATAAGAGGTCATTTCATAGGTAGCTTCAAGTCATACTTGTGCAATGTATAATTGCATCTCATACTACCATTCATACTAGGTACTTCTTTAGGCTAACCTAATCCATGCTACCTTATCTTTCGTTTTAGTCTATTAATGATAGCAAACTAACATAATAGACCTACTACCATGGAAAACATCATTACATACAATCCAAGCTAACAATCGAAGTATATAAGAATACCAACCTAGATACCATGCATCCATTCATGTAGATGCAAGCTATCCATAGGGGAGCATAAGTCCTCAACCCTAAGCTAATGTTATGAAAGCCACATATCTCAATCCTAAGCTACCATGAAGTGGTTTTGGCGTAACAAAGTCAAGCTATCATGAAGGCATTCAAGTCATTCTACTTATAGCTAATCCTAGGAGTGTATCGATCGTCCATCATTGGCTACCTTGAGTACTACTAATGCAAGCTACCATGAAAAGCATTCTACCAATACAAGATCAAGATAACCTTAGAAAAACTTAATTTATACATTTTAAGATACCATGAGATACACCATCCAATGTTACCATGAGATCTACGATCCAAAGTTACATAATTCAACTATCCATGAGGGAATCCATAAGTTCGACCTCAAGCTATTCTATTCTAACAAGCATGATACATTTTAGATGATTAACCTTTCACATTGTGCATACGTGCAAGCTACTTATCAGATTAGACTCATCCTAAAAGCCCTATAGATAAAAATTATAACTTCAAGCCCTAAATTCAATAATTATTTCATGATCCTCATACTATTCTAGATTTCAAGACACATTAGTTCTAAGCCTTAGTTATTAGCCTACTATAAGCATACTTTTGTAACACTTTAAAAGTCCACGACCTAATCTAGAGCCTCACATGTTTGTCTAAGGTGTGTAACTTTGTTCCTACGCCTAAAAATATTTTTTAGGAAGTTTTAGAGTAAAAACATCAAGAGATCGCGTACTGGTCTGGTTAAAAAATTATTTTTAGAAAATCGTGCGGGAGCAGCTCTGCGTCGCGGACTTGTTTACCGACGAAAATCTGAAATTTGGAATTTAAGTGTAACTGCACAAAAAAAACCCAATTAAGTGAGTGGTATTTTTGGTAATTTAAAGGACGAGTTTATAATGGTTTTAGGTCAGTTTTAGACCACTTTCACGCACTTCAAATCAGAATTATCAAATCCCTCTTATCTGTGTAAAAAATTCTCTCTATTCAACCTCCGTTGAAGAACAAGAAAAGCTTTAGGATGAAGAAGAAGACTCAAAAAATTTCATTCAAAATTCGTGGAATAATCGTGAATAAGGTATGGGTTCTTCACTCTTGGGATTACATTCCCCAAGAGGTCCTTTCAAAGATGATTTTTAACAATTCAATCCTTAGGGTTTTCACTCTACAAAAGGATTTTCTTCCTAATTCGAGTTTTATAACTAATGACGAAAACAATGATTTTCTATGGCTACTTAAGTATGTATTGTTGAATAATTGATATGGTAATGATGGTTTTCGTGTGAAGCATGTTCCTTCTCTAATTAATGGTTTCGATTTTGTTGTATCTACCACCTAATGTCATGAAAATGTTCGGGTTGGAAATATATCTTAAATGAACTCATAAATGAACTCTTTCCCTTATCCCTAAATATGAATTGGTCTTTTATATGACTAGAGTGGTTTGTATTGGTTATGTTATTGTGTATTTCAGTATAATATGGGATTATTGTTGTGAATTGAGTGTAAATTCTTGATGAAGGTTCTTGGAAGCAATATATAAGTCTTCTAAAGTCATGATTTGCTCTATTATGTTGACGTTGGCCAAAAAATAGTGTTGTCATGCAATGGAAGTATGTGTGATGTTTATATCCATATATTTCTTTCTATAAATACGTTTAATGTGAGATCATGGTAAGGATATGATAATTCAAGTTTATGATGTTTATCTTGTATGCCTTACACACTATGACTATGGTATGTTAATCTCACCAATGAAGGGCTGTGATGAAAGGAAATTTTCATCTAAACCTAAGGAGCTTATTATCATGATTATACAAGGAGTTAATCTCCTATGGCTTATGACAGGGTTTTAATAAATGATAACTTAAAGGTTACTAAAATGTGACTTTAGCTTAGCACCGAGTGAACTAGATATGAGAGGTGTCCCTTCCCAAGATGGAAGATAGGTTCACAATGACTCTCATGAGATAGAGGCTGCCATGTAATGCCGAACTATGTCTCTCTAATATATCTCCTAGTTCTTGAACTATGTTGCCACCATAGGAATACAGGCTAGTGGATCCATCTAGAATTCTATGTTCATGTTTTGGTTCTACATTGGCTAGTAGACCACTTACTTTCGGTGTATGTTTTCATGACACCAGATTCCATGTTTAGCTTATATGATCTAATGTCGGTCAATAAGATTGTTCCCTCAAGTAAAATGAAAGACAAGTAAATGGACATAGACTAGGGTGACTTGAGGAGTGTACATAGTATTCATAGGGGTATGGGACTCTACCTAGACATTGAACAAGTTGGCTATAACGGAAGTCCTAGAAGATTGTTCTTATGTAATATGATGAAATAAAATGTATAATGCTTATGATATATGACGTTACTCTTATATGATATTGGTTATGTTGATGAACATGTTGTTCTATATTACTATTTGAGGTGATGACTATTTATGTTACAAGTTGTATGAAGCAAAGTATGCCTTATGGTCTCCTATCATATTTTCTTGATTATGTGGGGCTATGGGGCTTCACATGATCATTGCACTTGTAGACTTGGGATGGGATCATTGGTAAGTATTTTGTATGTTATGTTGCTATGAACTATTGAACATGAAATGTTAGTATGACTTTATGATAATATGTCTTTTGTTATGATCATGCTTTATGTTGATGTAATACTTATCTTGTATATGCATTATTGTATGTGCATCAAAGTCTTTCAAATGACTTAGCATGCTTTCTGAAGAAATTTTCCTTTTAATGCATGACTTTAAATGTTTTATGTACATATAACCATACTTAGTGCATGTGGTATACTAACCTTAAACTTTATATAACTACACATAGGGGGAGTGTCCGCGTCGCGGACTTTGTTGGCCATTGGGCAAAAATCTAGTTTGCTTCGTCGTCAGGTCCCGGACTCATCTTGTTCAAATATTATTTTTTAGAAATTCGTGCGGGAGCTGCTCCGCGTCGCGGACTTTTTCCCGATGAAAATCTGAAATTTAGAAATTAAGTTTAACTTCACAAAAGACGCAATTAAGTTAGGGGTATTTAGGGTAATATAGGGGACGAGTTTATTATGGTTTTAGGTCAGTTTTAGACCACTTTCACGCACTTCAAATCAGAATTTACAAATCACTCCCATCTCTCAAAAACTTTCTCTATTCAACCTCCATTGAAGAACAAGAAAAGCTTGAGGAAGAAGACGACGACACAAAGACTTTCATTCAAAATTCGTGGAATAATCGTCAATAAGGTATGTATTATGTACTCTTGGGATTCCTTTCCCCAAGAGGTCCTTTCAAAGATGATTTCTAACAATTCAATACTTAGGGTTTTTACTCTAATAACGGGTTTTCATCCTAATTTAAGTTTTATGAATAACGATGAAAAATATTGATTTTCGATGGTTACTTAAGTATGTATTGTTGAATGATTGATATGGTAATGTTGGTTTTAGGGTGAAGCATATTCCTTCTCAAAATAATTTTCTCGATTAATGTATCTATGACCTAATGTCATGAAAATGTTGGGGTTTGAACTATAACTTAAATGAACTAATAAATGAACCCTTTCCTTTATCCCTAACTATGATTGGTCTTGTACATGACTCGAGTGGTTGGTATTGGTTATGTTATTGCGTATTTCACTATATTATTGGATTATTGTGGTTAATTGAGTGTAAGTCATGATGAAGATTGTTATAAGCAATAGGTAAGTCTTCTAAAGTCATGATTTACTCTATTATGTTGATGTTGGCCTATAAATGATGTTGTCATGCAATGGAAGTATGTGTGATGTTGCTATGCATATATTTCTTTCTATAAATACGTTAAATGTGGGATCATTGTAAGGATATAATAATCGAAGTTGATGATGTTTATCTTGTATGCCTTACACACTACGATTATGATATGTTAATCTCACAAATGAAGGGCTATGATGATAGAAAATTCTCATCAAAACCCAAAGAGATTATGATCATGATTATACAAGGAGTTAATCTCTTGTGTGTTATGATAAGTTTTATGATAAATGATTATTTAAAGGTTACTCAAAAAGGGACTTTACCTAAGCACCGAGTGAACTAGATATCAGAGGTGTCCCTTCCCAAGTTGGAAGGTAGGTTCACAATGACTCTCATGAGATAGAGGCTGCCATGTAATGTGGAACTATGGGTCTCAAATATATCTCCTAGTTTTTGAACTATGTTTCCACCATAGGAATACTAGCTAGTTGATCCACCTAGAATGTTATGTTCATGTTTTGGTTCTAATTTGGCCGGTAGACCACCTTCTTTCGGTATGGGGTTTCATGACACCGGATTCCATTTTTAGCTCACATGGTCTAATGTCAGTTAAGTCGATTATTTCCTCAAGTTAAATGAAAGACATGTAAATGGACATTGACTGGGGTTACTTGAGTAGTTTACATTGTATGGGTACGAGTATGGGATTCTACCTATACATTACACAAGTTGGCTCTAAGGGAAGGCCTAAAAGATTGTTCTTATGTAATATGATGATATGAAATGTATAATGCATATGATATATGATATTACTCTTATATGATATTTGATATGTTAATGAACATGTTGTTGGTCTACATTAATATTCGAGGTGATGACTACTATGTTACAAGTTGTACGAAGCAAAGTATGCCTTATGGTCTCCTATCTTTTTTACTTGATTATGTGGGTCTATGGGGTTTCACATGATCATTGCACTTGTAGGCTTGGGATGGGATCATTAGTAAGTATTTTGTATGTTATGTTGCTATGAACTATTGAACATGAAATGTTACTATGACTTTATGATAATATATCTTTTGTTATGATCATGCTTTATGTTGTTGTAATACTTATCTTGTATATGCATTATTGTATGTGCATCAAAGTCTTTCAAATGACTTAGCATGCTTTCTGAAGAAATTTTCTTTTTAATGCATGACTTTAAATGTTCTATGTACATATAACCATACTTAGTGCATGTGGTATACTAACCTTAAACTTTATATAACGACACATAGGGGAAATGTGTCCGCGTCGCGGACTTTGTTGGCCATTGGGCAAAAATCTAGTTTGCTTCACCGTCATGTCCCGGACTCATCTTGTTCAAAAAATATTTTTTAGAAAGTTATGGGGGAGCAACTCCGCGTCGCGTACTTTTTCCCGATGAAAATCTGAAATTTAGAAATTAAGTTTAACTTCACAAAAGACGCAATTAAGTTAGGAGTATTTAGGGTAATATAGGGGACGAGTTTATTATGGTTTTAGGTCAGTTTTAGACTACTTTCACGCACTTCAAATCAGAATTAACAAATCGCTCCCATCTCTCAAAAACTCTCTCTATTCAACCTCCATTGAAGAACAAGAAAAGCTTGAGGAAGACGACGACGACACAAAGACTTTCATTCAAAATTCGTGGAATAATCGTCAATAAGGTATGTATTATGTACTCTTGGGATTCCTTTCCCAAAGAGGTCCTTTCAAAGATGATTTCTAACAATTCAATACTTAGGGTTTTTACTCTAAAAAGGGGTTTTCATCCTAATTTGAGTTTTATGAATAACGATGAAAAACATTGATTTTCGATGGCTACTTAAGTATGTATTGTTGAATAATTTATATGGTAAAGCTGGTTTTAGGGTGAAGCATATTCTTTCTCAAAATAATTTTCTCGATTAATGTATCTATGACCTAATGTCATGAAAATGTTGGGGTTTGAACTATAACTTAAATGAACTAATAAATGAACCCTTTCCTTTATCCCTAACTATGATTGGTCTTGTATATGACTCGAGTGGTTGGTATTGGTTATGTTATTGCGTATTTCACTATATTATTGGATTATTATGGTTAATTGAGTGTAAGTTCATGATGAAGACTGTTTGAAGCAATAGGTAAGTCTTCTAAAGTCATGATTTGCTCTATTATGTTGATGTTGGCCTATAAATAATGTTGTCATGCAATGGAAGTATGTGTGATGTTGCTATGCATATATTTCTTTCTATAAATACGTTAAATGTGGGATCATTGTGAGGATATAATAATCGAAGTTGATGATGTTTATCTTGTATGCCTTACACACTATGATTATTATATGTTAATCTCACAAATGAAGGGCTGTGATGATAGAAAATTCTCATCAAAACCCAAAGAGATTATGATCATGATTATACAAGGAGTTAATCTCTTATGTGTTATGATAAGTTTTATGATAAATGATTATTTAAAGGTTACTCAAAAAGAGACTTTAGCTAAGCACCGAGTGAACTAGATATCAGATGTGTCCCTTCCCAAGTTGGAAGGTAGGTTCACAATGACTCTTATGAGATAGAGGCTGCCATGTAATGTGGAACTATGGGTCTCGAATATATCTCCTAGTTCTTGAACTATGTTGCCACCATAGTAATACTAGCTAGTTGATCCACCTAGAATGTTATGTTCATGTTTTGGTTCTAATGTAGCCGGTAGACCACCTTCTTTCAGTATGGGGTTTTATGACACTAGATTCCATTTTTAACTCACATGGTCTAATGTCGGTTAAGTCGATTGTTTCCTCAAGTTAAATGAAAGACATGTAAATGGACATTGACTAGGGTTACTTGAGTATTTTACATTGTATGGGTACGAGTATGGGATTCTACCTATACATTACACAAGTTGGCTCTAAGGGAAGGCCTAAAAGATTGTTCTTATGTAATATTATGATATGAAATGTATAATCCATATGATATATGATATTACTCTTATATGATATTTGATATGTTAATGAACATGTTGTTGGTCTAGAATAATATTTGAGGTTATGACTACTATGTTACAAGTTGTACGAAGCAAAGTATGCCTTATGGTCTCCTATCTTTTTTACTTGATTATGTGGGTCTATGGGGTTTCACAAGATCATTGCACTTGTAGGCTTGGGATGGGATCATTGGTATGTATTTTGTATGTTATGTTGATATGAACTATTGAACATGAAATATTAGTATAACTTTATGATGATATGTCTTTGGTTATGATCATGCTTTATGTTGTTATGATCCTTATCTTGTGTATGCTCTATTGTATGTGTATCAAAGGCTTCCAAATGACTTAGCATGCTTTCTGAAGAATTGGTCCTTGTCATGCATGACTTCAAATGTTTTATGTGCATATACCCATACATAGAACATGTGGCATAGTAACCCCTTAATTTGTATAACTATAATGTAGGGTCCGTCCATTGAAGATTAATAAGGTCAATTGAAAAAAGTTGGAACCCTTTCTCCAAGTGTTGGATGGTCCTCATGTTCGGGGATTATATCTTTTCATTATTCTAGCTATGAAGACTTTAGTTGTTTTAAGAGATACTCTTTAATTCCTTTTATAATTTGGATTCTATTGTGTTAAGGACTATATGGCATATTGACATTGTATTGGCTATGTCCAAGACTCGTATTCTTAGATGGTTTTTATGTGAGACTGTTTTACACTATCGTATGTATGTTTATCATGTTTCAAAAAGATAAGCCTAAGTAAACTTCATTGTGAGAGGTATATGTATACCTCAATATATGTAAAGCATGAAGTCTAAGTATACTTCACATTGTATGCAAAATATATTAAATTTTCCACATTTTTAACCCTATGATATGTTATGACGAATTATAACGGCTTGTTTGGGTACTCTGTGAGGAGGAGGACGCCTGTTACATCAGGGGGATGCTCTCCAGACGTGACAACTTCCTCATAATGTCCCAAATCTAATAAATTCAATTCACCTTGTATCCTACATTCATACATTTAGGTTAATTCATGATATAATAATTCTATTCTTCATTTAGTCGTATACATGTTAGCAACTCAAGAGAATCTAATAAGAATCATCAATTTCTCATTCCCACCCTAAATCCACATGATCTAGAAGTTAGGGTTAATGATGCATTCAACATAAATTCTTCATTATCACATGAATCAACGCTAATTGAATCATGTATGGAAAGAATCCAACCCTTTTGTATTATACCCACCTAATTCCCAAGCATTGGAATGAACCCTACCTGCATTGGGGTTCTCCTTCACAAAATAGGGAATAGCTAGGTGACTCTATGGGTGGAAGAACACATTGATGAAGATCTGTACGTACCTTTGATCAATTCATTAAACTAAGCTTTAAACATTGATGATACTCGACCTAGATGCTCCCTCTTTCTTCTTTTCTTCTTCAATTGTGATCTTGAGATAACTTCCGGGAGGGAAGGATTTTGTTTTGAAACATAAAGTCTAAAATATAGATGCATTTGTACTCTAGTCTCCTTCTTAAGTAGAGCTACAACCCATGATATATTCACTCGGTGATAGCCTTTGTTCACATAGAGTAAGTTTAATAAAAAGGGGCATATGAAAATGTACAACTTCTTAGTCATTACCTAGTCACAATGCACCTATCAATGATGGGTCCACTAGGGCTGCCACTCAATGGTCTATAAGGATAGCTCATTCTTAACCTTCTTTCTATATTGAAGGTACCATCTCTTTGTCATTACCTAGTCATGCTTAGAAGGGCACAATCTCAGGTCTACCGATCCTAGACTTTCATTCAACATTCATCTTCATATCACATCCAAGAAAAAGGTGCATAATCCTACTAAGTCAAGATGTTCATATTCATAATGTACATGTATCAAGTAAGGGATTCAAGTCTACCAAGACAATAGACACACATCTTCACATATAGCATATCATTCTATAAACACATAGGCATAACCAACATCATCTATAGGTTATCCTATATACTACTATAGACTCATGAATATAGCCATCATAAGACTCTATAACCAAGTAGGAAACATCATGCATCAACTCTAAGACTACATACACTAAAGGACATAGTAATAGTGTAACATGATCACCTAACATCATCAATAGAAGCATATGTACATTCATCTTAATCACAAGTGGATAGATATTATCATACTTCACATAATTCAACTATACAACTCATCGTAATATATCAAGTAGTTGCCAATAAGGCCATGAACATCATAATAAATAAAGTAACGCCGACGAGGCCACATAATTCACAAGTAAAACGCATAACACCGCCACCATAAATGGACCATACCAATCATAATCACAATTCAAGACCTTTACTACATAATATAGAGAGAATTAGGGCAGCGTACCACGAATCCATTCTCACCACTTCAATCCATAGCTAACTCGTCCAATACAATACTCAAAGGCCCTTACCCATGGACATGATCATCAATTCGATACAAAAATCATAATACTCAATGAATCTAAATATATTCAATATAGATTTATCAATCTATGATATCATTCATCAATCCACTACAATTCTTACATCATTCAATAGTCCAAAGAAAACTACACTAGAATTCATAAGCATTGAAACATGATCACTTAACCCATAATATAGTCAAAATAAGGATTGCATGATTTTCATGGGTTCAATAGGAGTTATTACTTTAAAACATTGCATTAACATCAACCCATGGCTAGATCACAAAATTGGAGAATTCATGTTTTTGATCATCTTTGAAAAATCATTCGAATTGACTCCTTGAAGAAGGATATTTCAAGGATGAATAACTATACCTTAATTGTGATGAAAAGACCACAATATTGATGGAGAAAAAACTTGAAAAACCTATATTCTTCCTTGGAGCTTCAAAGCTTCAACAATCGAGGTTTCGGAGAGAAGAAGGGAGAGGTTTTGTTTTGAGTTGAGGGTTTTGCTTTGATTTGTGAATTTAGGGGTTTAAATGGGTCCTATAACCGTCCGTAATTCATCCCTAAATTACCCAAAAGACACCTACAGTTATTGGACAAACTAACAAACTCAAATTTGACTTAAAAACGACGCAACAAAATCAGGGACTTTACTGCGTGTCGCGGAGGCATTTCCAAATCTTATTTTTCAGATTTTTTTGGACAGAATGGTTCGTGACAGCTTCTTGTTGCAGGGAAAGAAGTTTACTCACTCCGTGTCAGCTGCGCGACACGCATCCACTGCCCAATACTAGCTGGCACGGCAGCTTGGCAGTCCAAGTTTGGGTCCACTCTGGGGACACTTTTGATTGTCCCCGGGGCGTTGTTCTCAGGAGTGTTGACCCTTTATATGTCAGGATACGTGTAGGAACCATCGGTACTGAATTTCACCTTCAAATCATCCACCAAAAGATCACATCAAAACACTATGACACACTAGTTCAACTTGTACTAGTTTCCAAACGTCTTGGACGTTCTTGGATGTTTAACCTCAAAACACTTCCAAACATAATATAATGCCTAAGAACACTATAATTAACCATTTTATTACTTTAAAACATCTATACACAAGTGTTAGGCTCTAACTCAACTTAGCTCATTTTTGAGGGACATTACAATCTCCCCGACTTGGACAACATTCATCCTCGATTGACACTTGCTATTCTTTTTATACACTATCAACCGATAAGAACTCAATACTAGTAGAACATAACCATACCACAGAATACACAATACACACATGTAGGATAGACATCAATTTCACATACTTTAAGAGACTCAAAACACAACAAGATGGTAGGAACTACATCTACAACTCATCATTCAATAAGATTCACATTTTAATTTCATATAGGAGGAAATTCCTTATCCACGCATTATCATGCTCATATACATCAGTTCTCTACTTATTATAACCATTTTTCATGAAAAAATAACTTAGTCAAAATTTCAAAATCTTACAGTGAGCACCAAATTCGTTACACTGAAACATGCTCAATTTTCCAAAAATGCAACTCTTAAGCAATTATGATGGAAGCATGATAATATGAGATATAAAACCATATAAACTCCATTTATAACATAATCATAACTTGATGAAATGCACAATGCAAGGAATCAATGAAATTCAATTTCAACTAGTCTCCTAAACACAATGTGTAACACTCCGGAAATGCCATGACTTAGACTAGAGCTTAATCTATTTAATAATGTTTCAAATGATTTTTCAAGAACTATATTAATATAATAAATTCATTTGAAAAATGTTAGACCCAAAACGACTAAGAAAGACCTTGACGTCTGGAAACTAGCTAATTCAAACTAGTTGATGTCCCTACATTTGGTGAAGGTTTCGAAGTGTCAAATGAAGTCCAAAACTTGTAAAGAGACCTTGTATAGGTAGTATGTAGTACAAAGGGTCCAAAATTTTGGTAAAAACACCCCAATGACCACCCGAATGGTGGAGAACCCCAACATGGGTAGGCGGTCCGTCAAAGCAGCCTGCGCGAACAAGATTTGAGCCTAGGGTGTGCAACGCATGGCTGACACGCAGCCGTGCGAAGTGAGGATGACACGCACCTCACTGCCTCAACCCAAAATTGAACAAAAATTATGAAATTTTGCCCTGCGACGCGTAGCCACTTCCCAGAATCGTTAAAGTCGTATTTTTGGTAATTTAACTTCATAAAAAGATCCATTTAAGTGGATGGTATTTTTAGTAATTCATAGGACGACTATATATAGATATTAGGTTAGTTTTAGAACACTTTTACACGTCCACATAAGATTCAAATGAAAATTCTCGCATTTCTCAAGAAACGCTCTCTTTTCCAAACTCCATTGAAGAACAAGAAGAGCTTAAGGAAGAAGATGAAGACTTAAAGGTTTTAATTTAGAATTCGTGGATTCTTCATCTATAAGGTATGGGTTTTTCACTCTTGGTATTACCTTGCCCAATAGGTTCTTTCAAAGATAAGTTTTTAAGAAATTCAACTCTAGGGTTTTTACTCTACGAAATGGATATTTTATCCTAACTCTAGATTCATGATTTTTGATGAAAAGCAATTGTTTCTTTGGTGATTTCACACGAATTGTTGAGTATTGGGTTAGTAATGTTTGAATCTCATGATACATGTTCTTATTTAGATGCTGGTTACGTAGGGTTGTCGCTACTACTTGATGACATATAAACGTAGGGATTGGAACTAAGAATAGAATGAACTCTTGACCCTTTCCCTCATCCTAATTATGCATAGACCTTGTATATGATTTAATGAATTGTTCTTTATTATGCTATTGAGTATTATACTATGTTATGGTATATGAAATGTTAACATGACTCTATGATAATATGTCTTTGATTATGATTATGCTTTAAGTGACGGAATCCTTAACTTGTATATGTTATATGGTATGTACATTGAAGTCTTTCATATGACTTAGCATATTTTATAAAGAGATGATAAATGATCCTTTTTCATGCATGTCCTTAGATGTTATGTGCATATACCCATACTTTGTTCATGTGGCGTACAAACCCCATTACTTTATATTACTATAATTGTAGATTCTGGCCATTGAAATTTAAGGAGGTCTTCTTAAGCTTGAACTGAATAGAAGAGATGAGATAACAAATCCATTCTACTACTCACCATACTACCCCACTTAGAAGGAACTCATATATATATATAAATAGAGAAAACTATAACTTACCAGCATCATCATCATCATCCGGTTTTGTTCCTTTGGCTCGGAGAGAAAATAAGGTATTCCCTTTTGGAGCACTGCAATCCGGAACATTACGAGGAGCTTGCTTGGCCTCTCTTACTCTAGCCTCAATAGTAGGACAATCTCTCACCTTGTGATCATCCTTCCCACAACCAAAGAACCCACTAGTACCGGCTATACACTTCCGAAAGTGCTTCTTCCCACAAGTAGCACAATTAGGCTTAACTGTCAGAGGTCGCAGACAAGTCTCTTCTTGCATTCATCACATTCATACGGTTAATTTTAGCGGAAAATTTGAAACTTTTTGTTTATAGTTGAAGTATACTTAGACTTAATATAAATGCATATCTTTAAGGAAGTTCATTGCTCATACATCAACCATCTAATTATAAGATCATGCAACTTGAAAGAAATGGAATCTCATGTCATAAGTAAATACTTGCCAAAATGGCATCATTACAAGCGTCTGAATAAAACAGGAAAGAAACACTAGTGGAACCTACCCCACAAGTTCAAACCTACTACTAAGCAAGAAATATAAAGGCAGGCATCCTTTAATGCATGAGGACCTACCAAGTCCGGATGAAATCTCTGAGTCCGAACAGCTGCAATGATGCCCTCAACGTCCACCTGAGCCTGCACCTAGAAAAAGTAATATTGTATGGAATTAGTACACACTTGTACTAAGTATGGGTACATGCAACAACACATAACGATAATGCATGAACAAGGATGGCTCTTCCTAATCAACACACTTTCTTAGAAGGTCAAGTCTCTTGACTTTGACTATTTCGTAATAGGATGGTCATGCCATAAATATGTCACACATCATACACACATAGGTTCATATAATACACATTTCATGTTTCATATAATATACATTTCATTTCCATGAGACCTTGGAATCATGGGCGTAGCATTAAGACATCTCAAGTGAGGGCCCAACATATGGGATCTCAATCTGAGGGTCTCCTTTAGCAAACACAGATCCTGATTCATTCATTCATTTGTACTTAACATTATTCATTTCATTCATTCATAGGATGTTGTAAACACCAGCTATGCCTAGGATGAAGTTTAAGACTCTTATCGGGATCATGAAGTGCAATGACCAAGAATGACCTAATGTCAATACTTGAGTCAGGTCTCACCTCCTTATTGTCTTGCACAAACACCTTCGGTATCCTTAATTTAATTATCTTTCATACTTTGAGGAACTTCAACCTTAACCGACATATATCATGTGAGCATCAAGAAATTCGGCGTCTTCCCCACACCGAAAAGAGGTGGAGTCACTGGCCAAAGTGAAACCAAAACATGATAGGTTTATGGGTTCGAACCAAGCTAGTTCTCTATGTTGGCAACATAGTTCAAAGACTAGGATATTTATGGAGACACATACCCACCTTGGTGGACATTCTCATCTCATGAGATTTATGTGAACCTCCGCCCTTCCCGAAGGAAGGCATCACCACTCATAGCTAGCCTATCGGTGCTTAGTTTAAAGTTCCTATTTACAATAAACTCGTACATCATCGAAGCTTGCTTCTTTGCATGAGGTATTAATACCTCATTAGATGATTTCTCATCTCTTCTTTATGTATTAAGTGTGAATTGGCCTTACACTTACATATAGCATGTGATTGAGACTTGTCTCTTAATGTTCAACACTCACTTAGGTGAGTACTTTTGGTGACCTTTACATAGTCTTGGATGAGACTTGTCTCACCATTCATCTTAGCCTCTTATCATGTTGTCACTATTTTCATTAGCATCATAGTATAATATAATTACTCACCTCATTACGTGAATGTTCATTTAGTAATCTTACCATTAACTCATGGTCTTACCCATTTCGGGTTACTCATAATTGACTAAGTGTTTCATGACAATCTAAGTATATGTTCTGTAAGACTTATGCATTTATACATTTAGCCAAGGTACCCAAGTTCGATCCCTAGTGGATGCATTTAACTTCATTATAATGTGTCTTACAATTTCAGTCAAGGGACCCATGTTCGAATCCCTTGGGCAACACTTTATTTTTATTTATTTAGAGTGCTAGATGACTTCACTCATTCGGTCAAGAGGATCTGGGATCGAATCCCAGTGGCCTAAATTCTTTTATTATTTTATTTTGGTGTGAGATTTATGTATCTCACACCCTTGGCAAAGAAGCCGAGTTCGAATCCCCCCTCCCTCACTATTTTCTTTTTCTTTTAATTTAAGGCTTCTTTCAACCTGCCCAAGTTCGAATCCCCTCTCTCACCCTATTTTCTTTTCTTTTATTTTAAGTCTTAATCTCTTAGTATTAGAACCTTAAAATTTGGAGTTTCACTCTAAATGGCACCCTCTAGTTCTCTTCATTTATACTAATGACTAGCCTAAACCATGCTCAATTAACATATAATTTTACTTCACTTTCTTGCATTTAGCCTGGACGTTTAACTCATAGTTTTACATATACTTTTGACCAATTCATTAAGGACTTTACTTTCACTTTCTTATTCATGAACATCACGATTTCTTTTGCATGTTAAAAACACAACATTGCATAACACATGATTCACCATTTTCTTTAAGTTAACAGTAACCACACAAATACGGAAAAACAACATGTTTTGTGCACATATGACATTCAACATTCGGACGTTCATAAACAATCATAAACAGTCCGAAACACACATTGCACATAATCACAATCATTTCCAAAATCATCTACCAGAAGTCATACCAAGGAATGCATCAATTCGTTCATAGGATCTAATGACATGGGCATGCAACGGGGGACAACCTTAATTTTTCGATTGGACTTAAACTGAACCTTAGGGGACTCTTGGAAAGGGACAAGGAGAGAAGAAAACCCATACCTTTTCAGCCTTTACAACCAGCCACAACCACACGCCTTCACCCACACACAAACCTTTCTTCCGAGCTTTGATTCTTGTTTCCAAGTGAAGTTCTTTACTTATAACACTTAGGCGTACGAATTTTTCCTTTTGTTTTTGATGGATGCAGCCAACAATACGTTTAGAAGAGATAATGAATTAAGAGTGGGCATGAAGCACACTCCTAGTAGGAGTCATGCACCCCTTTTGTGGGAATTGTTGTTGACTTATTCAACACAATTAAAATGGTAAAATCAGATTATAAAATATATGTTAAGTTATTATAATGCCCATCCTTATTTTAATTAATTTTTAATCAATTAATTTGTGCCCCCTTATGCCTCTAACTCGGCTCGAACCCGAGTGTGGAGGTAAGGTCAATCTCGAGTTTGACC